>CAUYLG010010283.1:0-205767 GCA_963573385.1 Cacajao melanocephalus | reverse complement strand
CATCATTGGAAATAAATCACTCCTCAGCAATTGCATAGCATTTCACAGGTTTAAATAAAATATTGGTTGGCTGCTTGTTTGTTATTTTCATCTCTTATTCCTTCCTGTCTCCATTGTTAAACACAATTATTGGCATAATAGGGGTTTTTAATACCCATTTTTAGACTGCATTCTAGCCTGGGCAGTAGAACAAGAATCCTGTTCTCTCTCCCTCTTTTTCTTCCTCTTTCTTTCTCTCATATATTATTTTTCTTTCTTTCTTTCACTCTCACTTTCTTTCCTCTCTTTTTCTTTCTTTCAAAATAAATAAATAAATAAATAAATAAATAAATAAAAGACATAACTGCATAGATGGTAGGGGCTTGGCATCATAGAGAGGACAGATCAAATACTATACAAAATAATTGTACATTTCAAGCCCTCAACCTCAAACACATGCATGGCTTCACTGTCAGCAACCTCGGACCTCCATTTCCGTTCTCTATCCCAACTCTCAAGCAGCCAAGAGCCTTCAGACTGTTTGCCCAGGTCACCTACTCTGGTCCCCAGTACAGTGACACCACCTCTTCATAGCACTCCACACTTTGAGTCTTTCTTTTGATCCATCCCGTCGACACTGAACTGGTCAAAGTCCATATCTCAGGGCATTGCCAGTGGTCTATCCGGCCGACACTGAATTGCCTCAATTTCATGTGGCTATCTATGTAATAGCTGCTTTTTGTAAATGGGAGAAAAACCATATTATGTATGTAATATATGTAATAATTATAAGGCATGTAATTTATGAACAAAGTATTTTGTTGTAGGAAATAAGGTATTTAGTAAATTTGATCTGTTCTTTTTTAAAATTTGAGACTAATATTAATATTTCATCGACTGCTTTAATATTAAAACTTACCATGTCTATGCAAAGGATAATGTGGATGTTAAATGACATGATTAATAGCAGACCAGAAAAGAAATATATATATACACAGCATACTTTAAAAGACTTAATGTGTATATATATGTATATACACACTAAGTGTATATATATATACACATATACATTAAGTGTGTGTGTGTATATATATGTGTGTGTGTGTGTGTGTGTGTATATATATATATATATATATATATATATATAGCATACTTTAAAAGACTTAATGTGTTATCCCACCTGGAGGAACTTGAAAAGAGGTCACTTGTCACCTAGTGACCAAAAATGCAATTTCTCAGAGCAATGGGTGTGTGCTAGTGGGAATTTCAGGTCCAATTAAAAACAGAGAGGATTTATGTTTGAGCATATCAGACATCCATTGTTGCCTTGAAATCTTAGCATCTCCATCTGCATTTGAGACCCGCTCTGCTCTTTGCTTCCCCGCAGTCACTGTATCACTTAAGATGACAAAAGAAGCTTCTTAGGGCTGTAGAAATTAGGTTCTGCCTCAGGTCACTTTCCTTGTATGCTTGTTTATGTTTATGACATGGGCACTGCTCTATCCTGTCATGGGGTGAAGCCCAGAGTCTCAGCATCCTTCATTCTTCACTATCCCTGTGATCAGTAGAAGCTGGAGACAGGACATATGAGCATCCCTCCTGCACGGCCAGCTGCAGCCTTCATACACCATCTCACCAAGGTGGCTGCAGCTGGGGGAAAGGGGCTGTGTAGTGTGGCTGTAGGGATTGATGGGTTGTTAATGCAGTGAGACAATTACATTGTCTCATCCTGACAATGCTGCCATTTAACATCCTCATGGGCAGGCACCGTGACCCAACCACACAGCTAATGAGGCTTGGCACACCCCAGCTCAGTCTTACCCTCTGAATATCAGTTAACTTCAGCTTCTGCAACATAAATGCTCAGTCAGCCCTTGGTGGTGCAGAATGGAGCATGGTGCCTCTTGCACATGGAAGTAGGGTCACTGGAGCCTCCGTCCTTTTGGAGATTAATGTATGCTAGGCATGGGGGTAAGGAGGGATCAGAGAGATGCATATTTCTTGGGCCTTTGTCATATAAAGCTCTGTATGAAGACGCTGGAAGAGACTTTTCCAAAGTGCATTTTGCCAACTGTCTTTGCTTTACATAGAAAGAATTTGAAGCCTGTGGGTGGGAAGGTGGCTTGGCTAAAGCTAGCACAGAGATAAGGCTCCACCCCAAGGTCCTGGACCTCCCAAGCAAGACAGCCCTTCACATGGAGCCTGGTTGCAAATGAGAATGATAACTTTGACTCTATCCACGCTTAATCCACGGTGTCTCCCTTGAATCTTCCTTGTCCCTTCCCTCCATAGAACGTCCCTGGCTTGCTGTTATTATCTCCTGACTGGGACCCTGCTCAGCCCTTCCTTTTTTTCCCACCTTCACCTGCTTAAGTGCTTGTGACTGCACTCCTAAATCATGGCAATGCCTTTCTAAATCATCTCCTTTCTCTTTGCATTGCTCCACTGCTTTCTCTGCTTGCCACTTGTAGATTCAGTTGCTGAAAACTCCTTTCCTCATAGCCTTTCTCTGCTCAAGAACCTGCTGTGGCTTTGCACAGCTATTGGAATAAGGTTTACATTCTAGTTAGCATTCAAGGTTTGATTGCCTTTCTCATAATATCTTCAAGTGTTTCCTGCGTGGTTCCAACAAAAATGAGCTTCTCTTCATCCCCTAAACACACTATTAGCAGTCTTACCTCCATATTTAAGTAGCTCCTCTTCTTCTCATTTAGAAATTCTCTACTTCGTTCTTCGCAAGAGCAATTCTGTGCTTTTTCAACTCACCTCAAACTTCCCTTTTGCATCAAATGTTTCCAGTGGATTCATCACTCACTCCTCTCACCTCCTATGGCTCTAATTGTCTCCAGCACTCACTTGAGCCTTCGTTGTAACTCACCTGCATTGCTCTTTGTGTCTGCACAGTTGAATCCTGTGTCCTTTCAAGCAATTTGTAAATTGCTTAATGAAAGAGATTATGTCTGTACTTTGGTCTCCTATCATAGATGGCTAGACCACAATGTGTGCTTAATACTTTCCCATTCAACTGAAATGAAAGCAAAGTTTAGGTCCACTTCTTCTCCAGGCTAGCATTTATTTACACCTTCTCCATGAGATACCCTCCAAAAGCCAGCACTGATCCCATAGAAAAACATCCTGTAACTCCTAAAACAAAATATAGGTGTCAAATCCCTATTAACCCATTTATTCCCAACAGTGCAACGTACAGTCAAAATCCAGAGAAGAATCAAGATACTTCCCTAGAATTTATCACAGAATTTGACATATGTGTGGGAAACACTTTAGGTTTTAATCTAGGATTAAAGAATCTTAACTCATAAACCTTAAATCAACCAAAGCTCAGCCCTTTACTAAGTTATACAACATTTCTAAGCTTTGGTTTCCTTATCTGTGAGATTTAGTAATATCTTGCTTTAAACGAGGAGGAGGATGACATGTGCTAGCATATGTGAAAGTATTTAGCATGGTACCTGGGCTACAGTACTTGTTCAGAACATGTTTCAGTTTCTTCCTTGTGATTTGTCACTCAGCAAGAAGCATCAAAAACATGGCACCATGCACCATCAGTGGCTATTCCTTATTGTGTGGTGGAGCTAAGCGTGATAACTAAATAGTCAGGTCTTTTCAGAGGCACGGAAGGTCAGCCTGAAAATGTTTTCACGAAGGTAGCACAAAGTGGGCTTTAATGGATATGTTCCTCCCACGTTTCATGCCCATACATCTCATCCTCTCCTCTACTTTCCAAACTCAGGTGGACCGTCCTTTGGCTACTGGCGGCCCAGCTACCTATATCTCTCCCTTTCAGTGTTGGCTTCTGGGCTACAACGTCTGGGGCATGGCTGTGGGAGAGGCAAGGGAGCAGCCAGCTGGGCAGAACATTTGAATTTCTCCCCTAACTCTGTGTGCCCTTCAAAGGCAGGACTTCATGCCCGCAATGGACATGGCTTGAACATTTTGTTCTGTTGATTCATGGCTTATTCATAGAGCCGTTCTAAGGGAGAAAAAAATGATCATGGGTAGAAACAATTTAGAGATTCCAGGAAGAAAAAGCAGGAGAAAACATGCCCCTTTTTTTACCTCAGTGCAGCAATGGGTCTTCCTGGGGATACCTGGGGCCTGGAGTGGTAGTGCACTTTTGGGGAGGTCTGCACAGTAGCTTTTTCCCGTCTACTCTGTGACAAGGCTGGAATAACACATGCCATGTCCAGACCATTCACCACCATTGCCCCTGGCACCTCACAGATCTTCTTCTTTCTGCAAGAAAGATGGCATTTCAGAGTTGACAGATTCTCTTTCAAGCTATGTGCTCACTTTGATAAGTGATAAAGTCAGGGTTCCCCCAAGGACTTTACAAGCAAGCCTACTCAAAGTAAATCAGAGAAGTCTGGTGGGAAGAGAGAGGGCAGTCAGGGAACCTCTTGGTTTACCATCTTCCAGGCAAGCATTGCTAGGAGAATCATGGCAGAGCAGGCCCATGAGGATGAGGGAAACCAAGTTGTCCAAGTTGCAGGACATTGGGGTAGAGTCAGAGCTCACACCAAATCTAGTCTTCCTCTGCCTACTCAGAAGGTCGAAAGCAACACTGCCAAGTGTTCTGTAAAGCAGGGACCCCTTGGCTGTTGCCTGTTCCCTCTCTTATGACTACCACATGAGCTTACAAGCCAGTAGAAAGAAGTATTCTCTGCCTCCGCTAAAGCTACTTAGGATGAATTATTCAGAAAGTTCAAAAGCCTGACTTTCATAGCAGGTTTGACTACATCACTACAGCCAGTTAGTGGGGGGTAAAAGAAAGCAGATTTCAGCAGTGCTTAAGGAAAAATCCTAATGATTGTAGCTGCCTAATAATAGAGCCAATTGTCCAATAAGGCAGTGACATCCCCATCAATGGAGGTGTTTAAAGGAGTCTGACAGAGTCATTCCTGAGAGCACTCTCCCCTGGGTGGGAAATCGGACTAAGTGGTCTCCATTTCAAGCCTTTTCTGACTCTTATCTTCTATAGGAGATGATACAGAGGATAGAACAGACTGGACTCAGTTTCTATACTAAACTCAGGTCTGCGTGCAGATGGCACAGAGCTTAGTGTTGGAAGATCTACGTCAGGCCTCCCTCCTCATCTCCTGTCTCCTTCTTGAATCTTCTTAGTTGGTTCTGGACCAAGTCCCTATCTCTTCCACTCTTGGAGGGTAACATAAAATGCTAGTGACATCCTTGGGGGAGGCTCTTTTCTTGGACTTCTCTTTTGGGGCTTAGACAGAAAGAGAGCAGAGGTGACAAATTCTCCTGACTCTAGCCCTTCTATATCCCATTTCACTTGTGGCTCCTGAGGGAATCTGCAGAATCTTTGATGAGATACACAATTATTCTCCCAGAGACCACAGGCCCATCCCCCACAGAAACCACAGAAAGCAATGGTCACTATTATGGGTTCTGGAGTAGGAAAATGTCGGCTTGGATTCTGGCATTTACCAGTTGCCAGCCATGGTGTGACGTGGGACAAGTAATTTTCATTCTCTTAACCTCAGTTTCCTTATAGGTAAAATATGAAGGATAATTAGCACCTCATTGAGATTTTTGGTATTAAGTGTTTAGCACATTCTATTTGTGTAATAAAAAATAGTGGTTCTCATATTGCAACATTCTACCCACCAGCAGCATGTATCTGTTTCCACATGCTCTGTCTTCCTGCCTCCTACCAAGATCTCTGCCCCATCTCAAGCCAGGCTCTCTGCACTCCTTCCATTTCCCTCTTGCATATTCAAGAACATTACTTCAGCACTCCTGCCTTTCTCTATCCTCCCTTGCATCATCGATTTTTTTCATTTTCTACTAAAACAGTTTCATCAGCATATGAAATATCCCTATATTGCTATTTCTCTTATCTTAAAAAAACAGCTTCTTATGATTCTCACTTCTCTCCCAGTGACTAACCTATTTATTTGCTCCTCTTTGCAGCAAAATCCTTGCAAGAGTTATTTCCATTCACTGCCTTCAATTCCCCCTTTAGCATTCCGTCCTAAACTGACTCCAGTCAATCCTTTGGCCACACCAATCCATTGAAACTGCTCACATCAAGGTCGCCCACAACTTCAGCATTGCTAAATCAATTTTCTCTCCTCCTCTAAATTGACCCTACAGCAGGCTCTGACCCAATTGATAACGCCCTTCTCACCCATACATTTCTTTACTTGGTTTTCAGAATGTCACTCTTTCCTGAATTTCTTTCTGTTCTACTGGCCACACCTCTTCAGGCTCACTTGCCAATCCTTTCTCTTTACCTGTACCTGTTACTGATTGAAGTTACAATTCCCTCCTTGGTCCTCTTCACCTCTCTATCAGCTCTTATTATGTGTGACGTATAGTCTTAGAGATTTAAATAACATCTATATTCCAATGGCTCCCAAGTTTACATTTGTGTTCCAGACTTCTTTCCAACTAGCATTCCAGTAGCAGATTAGTATATCCAATCTCTGCCTGGATGTCTATAGATAAGTAAAAATTAGCATGTCCAAAATTAAACCCCTTATCTTCCCTTTCACATCTGTACCTCCCAGAGTCGTCTTCAGCTCCGGAAACAGCAATTCTGTCCTTTAATTTATTCAGGCCAAAGACCTTGGAGTCATCCTTGACTCCATACTCTCCCATCTTCCATCTAAACCATCGGGAAATACTGTATCTTCCACCTTCAAAAAGTATTTCTAGAATTTGGCCACAGCACCTACTACTGGTCTGTATTCGCAATTGCAATGCCCTCTCTACATGTAGCACTTTCAATCTCTCATCCTCATGTCTACCCCTTTAAAATTTTTCTATAGCTCTTACCTCTTTCTAACATGCTATATAATTGACCTATTTTATATCTCATGTTTAACACCTGCTTCCCCCATTCCCATGCTGCCTGCGTGTAAACACCATCAGTGCAGGGGTCTTTGTTTTGTTTACTGACATAGTACAAAAGCACAAAACAGTGTCTGTCACAGGGTAAGCAAACAGTAAATGTCTGCTGCATGCAATGATAATTATTAAACCATTTCAGTTCCCCTTGCAATAACACATTTAGACCCAAACCTGACATATAGAGCTATACACAGTGTCCATTTCCTCAGAGACCCCACCCCGTGAGCCAGCAAGGATGAATCAGGCAGTCAATGCCGTTGCCTGACTCGTGGGCTGAATCAGGCAGTCAATGTCGTTGCCTGACTCATGGGCCTAAGGGTGTCGCTGCACCAGTCTCTGTCTTCCAAGGGGCCTAGATCCTTCTCCTGGTAAGGATGGCCTTTCGATCAATCAATCCACTGAGCAACTGCACTATTCACTTTGAGAGGACAGGAGAAGTTAACACAAGGTCCCTGCCCAAAAGGCAACACTTAGCCACATAAAACAATAAGCAGACAGTACCAGGCAGTATATCATCAAGTGCTAAATTGGGTGTTATTGACTCTAAGTGCTGTTAGAGTTCAGAGAGGGGAGAAATCAATGAGCAATGCAGCCGTGCAGAGCTCTGGGCCATCACTCCCCAAGTTCCTTGAGGGCAGGGACCATGTCATCTTTTTGTTTTCTTTCTATTTCTTTTTCTTTCTTCCTTGCCTCTCTTCTTCTTCCTCCTTTCCATAGACCCAGTACAGTGATGTGCGCAAAAGAGATGCGTAAGAACTGCTCTCTTCATATTTCCCCAACTTCTTTCATAAAGGATTTGAAGTAGCTTAAAGGGATATAAAATAAATAAACACACATTAAGCAAAGGTGGCAAGGAAAAAAAGCAGAACAAGGGTAGAGACAGAAAATGGAGCTAGGAATGAGGAAAGCAGTATAAAACACAAGCCAGAAAAGAGCATGCCTTCACAACTGATGAAACACAAATTTGGCTCTAAGCTTTTGAATGGACTATTTGAAAAGGAAAACCTGATTAATTATGCAATTCATACTCTCCGTATGACAAAAACAGACCAATTGTTCGGCAGATACAAAACTATTCCAGACACTTAAGCCTTGCATGAATTTTTCCCCAGGGCCCCCGTAAGGCAGATATGTTGGGATGTAATGAGAAACATCCTGCAGAAGCCTTGTAGAGCAGACTCAGCCCTGAGTGTCACAGGCTGTTAGTTCTACACACACTCTCCACCGTCTGGGACCACTCCTATTTTGTTAATCTTAAGGGTTATGGGACAACCGCACCATTTAACTGCAGTGTGAATCTATAAATTTACAAGATATAAGAGAGCAGGACAAATTAAGGAGAGAAACTGCTACTAAAACATTATAGGATATAAACAAATACTCAGCGTCTACTCACACACACACACACACACACAGACACACACACAAATGGATGAAGCTGGAAAGAATCGTACGGTCTCCTGAACATGCCACATTTACCATGTAAATAATCTTCACATATCCTGAACATGCCACCTGTCCTATGTAAATAATTTTACCATCTCTTAAACATGCCACGTTTCCTATATAAATAATCTTAGCATCTCCTGAACGTGAAACATTTCTCATATAAATAATCTTAACCATCCCCTGAACATGCCACATTTTCCATGTAAATAATGTTACCATCTCCTGAACATGCTTATTTCCTATGTAAATAATCTTACCATCTTCTGAACATGCCACATTCCCCATGTAAATAATCTTACCATCTCCCAAACATTCTTATTTCCTATGTAAATAATCTTATCATCTACTGAACATGCCTCATTTCATATGTAAATACTCTTACTATCTCCTGAACATGCTACATTTCATATGTAACACTGTAGCGATGATGTCTGTACTTCATTATTTCTCATGCTAGATTTTAAGTTCACCCATACCAAGTACAAAATGGCATTTTGTGGATCTTTGTATCTCTCATAGTGCCCAGCACCAGATCTTGTTCTAAATGAATGTTTTTTTTCACTCTATAAATATGTATTGAATGCCTGTTAGCTGCTAGGCACTCTTATGGCAATCAACAAAACATTTAAATTTTACCCTTAATGGAATTTACAATCAGAACAGAGATGGATATGAGACTGACAATGTCTACAATAAACAAGTAAATTATATAACATACAAGAAGTTAAAACTTACTGCGGAAAAAATGAAACACAGTATGATAAGAAGGATTTGGAGAGAGAGAGAGAGAGAGAGAGAGAGAGAGAGAGAGAGTGTGTGTGTGTGTGTGTGTGTGTGTGTATTGCAGGTGGTACTATTAACCAAGGCAGTCAGTGTAGATTTCATTGAGAAATTGAGACCTAAACAAAGAGTTAAAGACAATAAGGGAGTTAACCAAGCAGATACTTAGGGAAAGAATATTTTAGGCAGAGGAAACAACTCAGGCTCCAAGACAGGATATATATACATTCATTGAACATTCCCTAGTCCCCAAATAATTGTGATTTATTGGGACTAGTGTTAGAGATGACAGATAGAGGCACAAGGCATGCAAAAATGTGGAATAATAAACATTTCTACATTCTTAGTAAAACAATGAGTTGTTTAAAATGTGCAGCTGTATATTTTCAATGGAGAATAATATTGACTGTGATCCCCAGCTTGGAAGGAAAAGCTCTTAGTCAGAATAGGCTAGGTGAGGCTGCAGTAATAAACAAATCCAGAAATCTCAGGAGCTTCGTGTGAAAAGAAGTATTTCTTCTTCATGCAAAGTAGATGCTTCCATCTCTCCAGTACAGCTCCCTTTAAATACTGGCTCTGAGATGCAGGCTCTTTCCATGTGTGGGTCTCCAATCTTGATATAGGTGCTTCCGTAATAAAGCAGAACGTTGGAAGAGAGAATATGTAGAAAACTTAACACTGCTGCTTTATCCTTTGGCCCAGAGTGACTCATGCCACTTACGCTAAAGCTCATTGGCCAGAACTAGTCACATGTCTCAACCTAACTGCAAGAGATGCTAAGAAACGCAGTATTTCTGTGTACTCAGGAAAAGGAACGGAACTTAGGAAGAGGATAAAGTCAGACTATATTTGAGTTTGTGGAACTACCAGATGGGTTAACATTTATTTGAGTCCAATTCTGAAATAAGTCTATATTATGATTGAAATTCTCAGGGTGGTAAACCCAGTCAAGGTCATAATCAATAACAACATCTGGAGGACTTTGTTTTATTCTCTAGATCATAAAATGTTAACAAAATGATGATTAGAGAATGATTAAACCCATACTTTGCAATAAGATAGAGGCATACATTACCCTACCCCACTATTTATTTAATAAAATTACATAGAACAAATTATATATATTCTACAGAAAAGATTGCTGTATGTTCTGAAGTTGCAAATGTTCTGGCATAGATTTTAAATTATTTATCTCTAAGGAGTCATGAATTTTTTTATCATTCAGGTGTAGTAGTTCATGCCTGTAATCTCAGCACTTTGGGAAGCTGAGGCAGGAGGATTGTTTGAGCCCAGGAGTTTAAGACTAGTCTGGGCAACATAGTGAGACCCCCATCTCTACAAAAGAAATAAAATAATAAAATTTTTATAAATATGTACCTGAAAGAAAAATCTCTAGCATGTAAAAGTTTTTCTCCTTCTTATTCTTTGGACGTTTCTGTGATCTATCTGTTGTTATCTTACATTGGTCTCAGCCTCTATATTTAATTGTTTTTTTTCAGATCCCTTTTTGCAAATTTCAGGTATTTCTCAGCCCCTGTTCTTAATTGCTTGATGTTTGGATATTAACAAATCAGGCCGGGGGTGATGGCTCATGCCTTAATCCCAGTACTTTGGGAGACCTCAGTGGATCACCTGAGGTCAGGAGTTTGAGACCAGCCTGGCCAAGATGGTGAAACTCCATCTCTACTAAAAATGCAAAAATTTGCCAGGCATAGTGGTGGGAGCTTGCAATCCCAGCTACTCAGGAGACTGGGGTGAGAGAATTGCTTGAACCCAGGAGGGAAAGGCTGCAGTGAGCCGAGATCACACTACTGCACTCTAGCCTGGGTGACAGGGTGAGACCCCCAACTCAAAGAAAAGAATTCAAATAGAATTATATAATTGGAATAAAATAAGTTCTACAAAGATGCTTTCCACTTGTTTCATTTGTTTTTCTTATTAACCAGTGGTGACTTCATATCCTGCTCATATGTTTTTCTACCTTTCCATATTTGCCTACCCTCTGACTATTTCTCCTGGTTCCTAATCATGAATAATGCTTTTAATCCCATACATCAGGGATAGAAAGAGCCTTATAAACTTGAATGGAATAAATTTTAGATTGGGAATCAGATTTGCCCATTGAATAAAAACATGATTTGGGGCTGGGCACAGTGATTCACGTGTGTAATCGCAGCACTGTGGGAAGTCGAGGTGGGTAGATCACCTGAGATCAGGAGTTCGAGACCAGCCTGGCCAACATGGAGAGACCCCCATCTCTACTAAAAACATAAAATTTAGCCAGGCGTGGTGGCCCATGCCTGTGGTCCCAGCTACTCGAGACTTTAAAACTTGGACAGAGCACATTCAAGCTTTGTTTTAGAATAATCTAGCTTTGGAAATGCTGAAAGAGCTATGATGGTTCCAGCAGAAGATTGACCTGGTCTCAGCTGCTGGAGAATAGGCTCAACCAGGCTGGCCCAGACTGAGACAAATAAGAAGAAACAAAAGCAGTGAGAAGATTTGGTTCACATATGAAATGATAAGATAATTTCGGAAAGTAATTTAAATTGTCTCCATTCCTTTGAATCAGACTATGCAGGTTGTCTTTTCTTTTTGAATTCATTTTGGTCAGTTGCTTCTTACTAGAAAGTCATTCAGTTCATTGAGATTTTCTAACTAAATAACATAGACTGAAAATTTTATCTTTTTGAGTTTTAAGAATTACTCCTGGAATTTCATGATACATCTTGAGTGTGTTTATGTTTAATCCCATTTTTTAAAAATTATAATTGCCAGATATTTTTTATTTTTACTTTCTTATTTTATAAAAGCAATTGAGATTTGAGTTTTTACTACTTGGTAATTCAAAGATATGATCATACAAATCTACTTTTAAGAATTTATCATAGATTTTGTGACCTTGAGTATGAATCATTTTTTGTAAACATGTCATGACTATTTGAAATAAGTGTATTTCCTCAGGTGACACACTTTGATACACAATATGTAAAATTAACCTTGCTTGTTATATTATTCAATCATCACTACCCCCATTTATTTGAGTCATTTGATCCATTGATAGAAAATACTGAGAGTGTTATCTTAAAGCTCCCCTTTCTCTGTGATGGATGTGTTCCAGAGTCATTTTTAAATTTTCAATACAATGATATTTACAAAAGAAACATTAGTGACCATTATATCTTTATCATGATGAACGATCTCATTAACCTAACTGCTTTTGTCTTGAATTCTCCTCTGCCTGTTATTAATAATGACTTTTCCTCATTTGTATTTACTTGATGTAGCACTTCACATGCTTTTATTTTTAAATTTTACATGTAATTTTGTCATAGTTGTATCTTATGTAAGTAAAGTTATATCTTGTAAGATATACATAAGATACAGTGTATATCTGTATGTAACATATATATAAGATATATAAAGGTGTAAGACATAAATAAGATATATATCTGTATATAATATATATACATAAGATATATACGATATACATATATAAATATATGCATAAGAGATATCTGTATTATATATATGATATACATGAATGTACTATACAGTTTCATGGATTTGGTTTTTCAAAGTATCTGAGAATCCTTGTATTTTGATGTGGATATTTACTTGTCACTTTTTTATACAGACTTTTTTTTTGGAATCAGTTTGTTCGCTCTGTCACCAGGCTGGAGTGAGTGCAATGGCACGATCTCAGCTCACTGCAACCTCTACCTCCCAGGTTCAAGTGATTTTCCTGCTTCAGCCTCCTGAGTAGCTAGGACTATAGGTGCATGCCACCGTGCCCAGCTAATTTTGTGTGTGTGTGTGTATTTTTAGTAGAGAAGAGGTTTCACCATAGTGGCCAAGATGGTCTTCATGTCTTGACCTCATAATCCACCACCTCAGCCTCCCAAAGTGTTGAGATTACAGGCATGAGCCACCGTGCCAGGCCTATATAAACTTTTTATTTTAAAATAGTTTTAGATTTATAGAAAATCTGCAAAACTGGTACCAATTTCCTTTCCCCACCCTCATTTTCCTCTAGTAACAACACCTAACGTTAGTGTATTTGTCACAACTAATGAGCCAATATTGATATATTATTATTAGCTTATTAGCTAAACTTTTTTTTTCAGAATTCTTTAGTTTTTACCTAATGTCTGTTTTCTGTACCAGTCCCCATTCAGGAACCACATGACGTAAAGTTGTCCCATCTTCTTAGGCTCATCTTGGCTGTGACAGTGACCTTAATGGTTCTGAGGAGTACTGGTCAGGTTTTTTGTACCGTGTTCCTCAATAGGAGTTTGTTTAATGTTTTTTTTCTTAAATGTAGATTATGGGTTTGAGGGAGGAAGACCACAGAGAGAAAATGCCATTCTTGTCACATCACGTCAGGGGTGGGCACCACCACAACGACTTGTGACTATTGATACTGACCTGGATCACCTGGCAGAGGTAGTGTTTCCCTAGCTTCTCCACTGTAAAGTTACTCTTCTCTCCCTCTTTCCATACTGTTTGCTTTGGAAGTAAGCCTCTATGGGCAGCCTCCACTTAAAGATCGGGTAGGTATGCTTCACCTCCTCAAGGGTGGAGCATCTACTGAGATTATTTGGAATTCTATGCCAGCAATTTGTCTATTCTCCTCCATTTATTTATTCAGTTATTTCTTTCTACCAGGATTAACTCATGGGTTATTTATTTTATACTTTGAGCTAAATCCAATATTATTTTACTTATGTTGTTGCTCTGCTTTTGCAGTTTTGCCCATTTAGAGCTCTTTCAGCTGGACCCATGGCCCTCTGATGTCATCTCTTCATTGTTTTGTGTGTTAGTTCAGCACTTCCTTACTTTCTGGCATGATAAGATGCCACAGACTCAGTTTGTATATTTCCTGTCCCACTCCTAAAGCCAAGCATTTCTCCAAGGAGCCTTGGTTCTTTTAACTGAAGAATGGTGTTAGAATAGAACATCTGCACATTTATTGCCAGTGGGGTATCATTGCTTCTTGAACCTCTCAGCTGAAAGAGCAAGGAGATACATGTCATTTATTTATTTTTAATTTTTCGAATAATTCTGAAATAATTATAGATTCACGGGAAATCTTTTCAATTTTTCATCCAGCTTACTCCAATGGTGACAACCTCTACAATAGTAGGACAATGAAACCCAGGAAATTTATATTGGCACAATACTACTAACTGGACCACAAAACTTATTTAAATTTTACCCATTTTTGCATGCATTCATTTGTGCATGTGTGTGAGAGAGAGAGATCTGTGCAAATTGACCTCATGTATAGATTTATGAAACCACCACCACAATCAGGAAGCAGAATTATCCCATCACCATAACGGAACTCATTTGTACCACCCTTGATAATCACATTCATACCTCCCAACTCCATCCTTATCCCCGGCAACGACTAATGGTTCTCCATCTCTAGAGTTTTGTCAGTTTGAGGATGTTATGTAGAAGGAATCACATATCATGTAACCTTTTGAGACTGGCTATTTCTTCGCTAAGCATAACACCTTTAAGATTCATTCAAATGACTGCATGTATCAATAGTATGTTCCTTTTTATTGTTGAGTAGTATTCCACAGTATGGATGTACCAAAGTTTGTTCACCCACTCACTCATCAAAGATGTTTATATCATTTCCAGCTTTTTGGCAATTGCAAATAAAGCTGCCATGCACATTCACACACCATTTTTTTGTGAGCATAAGTTTTCACTTCTCTGGGATAAATATATGTCCAGGAGTGCAATTGCTGGGTTGTATTGCAGGTTCATGTTTAGCTTTATAAACAACTCCCAAACTATATTCCAGAGTGGCTGTAGCATATTACATTCCCACCAGCAATTCTCACCAGATCCTCCTTTTCTGCATCCTTTACAGTATTTCATATCTTTTTTTCTTTTTTAACTCTAGCCATTCTGTTAGGTATGCAGTGATATTTTGTGGCTTTAATTTGTGTTTCCCTAGTGATTCATGATGTTGAACAGCTTTTCTTGTGTCATCTATGACTCTTATTTCGTGTTTGTGGTTTTGATAGTTGAGTTGTGAGCCTTCTTTGTGTATTCTAGTCCACTGTAAGATGAGTGGTTTAGTAATATTTTCTCCCCATATGTAGCTTTTCTTTTCATCCCCTTCACAGGACATTTCACAGAACGAAAGTTTCTGATGTGAAGAAGTCCAATTTATCAATTTTTTATGCATCATTCTTTTAGGATTTTATTTAAGAACTCTTTGTATCCAAGAACTTCTAGGTCTTGATGGTTTTCTCTTATGTTTAATTATAATAGTTTTATGATTGTGTGCTTTACATGTAAATCCACTATTGCTAACAATTATGAAGACTAATATGTTTTCTCTTTCTTCCGTTATCTTGCTTTTTACATCATTGTATTTATTTCCTTTAAGTTCCTTTGATTCTTTTTCCTCTCTTTTCTCTCCATCCTGTGATTTGGCTTATATATGTATTACATTTGGGCTATATAGTTGCAATGTTTAAAATAATTAAATGAATTTTCTTATCAATATTAATACTAAAACCAAAACTATTAACTTTGTTCTATATAAAATTTAGCTTGATCTTGTTTTTCTCTCCCCACCAAATTATTATTCATATTATGCATCTTCTTTTAAAAGAATAGACTTTTTGACATTCACATTACATTTCACAGCCATAACAATAACAATTAATTATATAAATATATATTTACTTAGTTTTATTGCTCACTGGTAATTCTGTTTTAAAGCAACTATCATTTTTAATCATTTCATTCATTATTATTCATTATTTCCTCAATTCATTGAGTAATTTTAATTCATAAGAGATAAATTGGTGGTAAAATTTCTGAGCCACATCTAAAAATAACTTTTTGTGACTCTCACATATGAATGCTAACTCTTGGAGATACGGAATTCTTAAGTCTCTGTTTTCTCTTTTGTTTTGTTCTTGGTTTTAATATTCTGCAGGCACTTTATGATTTTCTGATATTTGGTGATGTGGAAGAGAAAACTGAGGATATGGAAAGAGTGTCAGATGAGAATTCTTAAGTAAGCAAGAGAACCGAGTGCCAAGAAATGAAAGGAAGCAAAGAATTTCAAGAAGAAAAACTAAATCAATAATTAAATGTTGCCCCAAAGGTCAAGTAGGTTGATCACTGAGAAAAGTTATTAGATTTGCAATTAGAAAATAATTATAACCTTTGAAAGAGCAGTTTCAGGAAGACAGTGAAGATAAGAGCCTGTTTCTCCAAGCTGGGAAGGGCCTTAGAGATGATGAAATCTAAAGTCTTCAACTTCCTGTCCAGAATGTAAGAGAAGGGACTTGTCCAAGGTCATAAAGTTGGTTAATGACACCAGTAATAGACACCATGAGTACAGAGTAATAGACCCTCCTGATTCAGTGCTCTTTTTATCTGTGACAATACCGGCAATGGAGAACAGAGGCAAAATAGTCTGGTCCAGGGAAGGAAGTCATGAGGAAGAGCAGATGAAAGGGGTGAGTCCAGTCGATGTGGATCTTTGAAGGAAATGGGTAGGCAAAAAATGACAGAGATTGGTGGTGAGGGGAGACAGAGAGGAAATAAAAAGAAAGAGAAAGTCTAGAAAACTGAGCATATCTTGCAGACTTCAGCTCAGAGGCACACACAAAACAGAGTCTCCAAAGAGCCTACCAAAATGGACATGGCCTCACTCTGCCGGGGTCAAATGGAGGATATCAATTGCTTTCCTGGAAAGCAGAAAAGGAGCATGAAAACAGGCTGTACCTGGAAATGCCACTTTATACTTTAAATATGTGCCCTTACCCATGGAAGCAGTGGTAACAATGAAAAGTTTCAGCCAGTACTGAGCTAACTGTTTCTGATGTACACATTGCATCCTCCATTAGATAAGACACATGTCTTGAAAACCCCTCTCCTGCAGCCAAAGCCAAGCAATGAACCTAAACTGTGGATTGTACCACAGTGGGACATAGGAAGAAAAACAGGTGCAACTGAAGACTCAGAGTAAACTCAGAGAAGCAGTCTTCAGTGAAAGATATGTATTAAATATATATATATATATATATACATATATACATATATATATACACACACACACACACACACACACATATATACAAAGTTCCATTGCATCTCATATATATATATATATATATATATATATATATATATATATGTTAGATGCAATGAAACACAGAGCTAAACTCACTTCTAGCTGGAGTAGGTAACTTATATTAAGTGCTTGACAATGTCTATTTCACCATTCTTTTTTATTTTACTATTCGATTTTCTCATATCATATTAATTTTATATGACATCTTAAATCCCATGGAAAGTAGTAAAGCTTTAATCTCTTCTTCATCCCCAACCCAAACACACCCACACCTGTAAAAGTGGAAGTGAGAAAGTACGTCAAACCAAGGGAGCTTGACTATTTCCATGGCAGGGCCCTTGACAGTGATGGATCAGCTGCTATCCTGCAGGCCACAGAGGGCCTGGGGTCAGTGATCTTCTCTGCTGACTTTCCAATTGCTCCAGGTTTGAGCAGCTCTAAGCCAGCTAGTAAGCAAAGTGGGACTGCCATCCATTAACATTTTTCAGTCTTTTGCAGTGTACTGCAATTTATCCCTGTCATTTAGACCCAGGCAGTGGTCTTTAGCTTATTTCTGAGATCTTATTACATTTTTTATTCATAGAGAAGTAAGATTTAGGTATCGAAGATCAATAGCAGCCTCCATCATGCTTACATTATGAATAAGAAAGATGTTGTATGAAGACAGACTGGCATCTTGGATTTGCTCAGCAGCTGGGCTCATTTAAGACAGGCAAGACATGCTGCTTGCATTTCACTCTGTCCTCTTCTTCAGGCCGTGTGCTGTCTTCACCCCTTCTGGGAGTGTGGTCTCTGGCACTGGCATACTGTTTAACACCTTGGTTTGGTACAGCCGGACCTCAAAGAGGGGAAGAAGTCTAATTATTGGAAGAAGTCCTGAGAAACAAGAAGTCTGTACTTTTTCTGGTGCCTTGGATTCCCATTGTGGTGCAGGCTGCCTTGGCTCAGTCAGAAACAACGTTAACAGCAGTAACAACACTAGCTGAGTACTTTTCCATGGACAAAGTTCTTTTTCACATACATTCAAGGTCAGGATTTCCTTTTCCAAACTTCAGTTGTGATCTAGCACCAACAGCTACAGCTTGGTAGCCATGCTTCTCTCATGCCCTGAGTTATATTAATGTATGAAGCACTCCAGTGCTCTAGCCAACCCAAAGCAGGAGTTTATTATCCCTCTTCCTCCAACACTTGCCAGTGGAAGAAAATGGAAATCTCAGAAGCTGAGAGCAGTCTGTGCTCCATGGGTAAAAAGGGCAAGGGCCAGGGACCATGGTGATTTCTGTGTTCCCAAACTTATTGTCAAGCAGCAGGGCTGACTCCATTATCGGACCATAATGACCTGACTCTACAGCTGACAGAAATTTTTTAGAGTCGTCTGCAATTCTCTTCTTGTCCTGGGACCTAGACCAGGACAATGGACAACTTTCTCAGTCCTCTTGTTACATTATTTATGTGGCATTTGACACCATCGACCACACCCTTCTTGACACCAACTTCCTCCCTAATGGCTTCTGAAATCCACTGTCTGCTGGATCTTCCTTCCCTTCCCTAACCAACTTTTCTTTCTTGGTCTTGTTTTCACACATCTTTGCTGCTTTATGGTTGACCTCTCCAATTTTCTATTCTTGGCCTTTTTTCAAAAGTCAATCCAACATGTTCTTCCTATGCAATTTTATTCTTTCCATAGTTTCCACTACCCCTATAGGGCACTGACTCCCAAAACATAATCTTTAAATAACTCAGACCAGTCTTTGCAGCTCCAGATGAACTGTGTCACTCTACTTGACATTGCCATTGAGATGCCATAGTCATTTCAAACCTAATGTGTCCAGAACACCTCAGATGTCTCCCTAAAACCTCTACTCCTCCCCCTGTTTCTAACGGATTGGTAGCACCCAGGCACACTCTCTTCCACAATCCTCATGTTCAGCCTTTGCCTTCTGATAGGGTTGGGCTGTGTCCCCACCCAAATCTCATCTTGAATTGTAGCTCCCACAATTTCCACGTGTCATAGGAGGGACCTGGTGGGAGGTAATTTAATCATGGGGGTGGGTCTTTCTCATGAAATCTGATGGTGCTATAATCAACCTTTCACTTGGTGCTCACTTATGTCTTGTCTGCCACCATGTAAGATGTGCCTTTTACTTTCTGCCATGATTGTGAGGCCTCCCCAGCCACATGAAACTGTGAGTCAGTTAAACCTCTTTTTCTTTGTAAATTACCCGGTCTCGGGTATGTCTTTATCAGCAGCGTGGAAACAGACTAATACACCTTCCTTCTAACTGTCATACTTGTATTGCCCTTGCCCAGGTAAACCCCCAGCTTTGTCTTGTCTGCCCTGCTGTGAGAGCCTCATACCTTATTTGTCTTCCTACTTTCCAGCTGACCTTCCCAGAGTGATTGCACCAGAGCGCTAACATGATCCTGGTATTGCCACAGTTGGAAACCTTGAGTGGCTTCCTGATACTGTGAAGCAAAACTCAAATCCCACAGTTCAGTTTCAGGGCCCTCCCCAGTTTCTGCAGATCTCCCCACCCCCACCCCCTCAGCCTTCATTCTCAGCATCATATTTTAAGCTCCTGTCACACCAACCAGTTTGCAATTTCCAAACTGCCTTGATGTTTTGTGCCCTTAAGCCTTTATTTTTACTTTTGCTTCTTCCTTGGCTGACCCCATTCTCCAGCTGACCATCACTCCTTTCCTGTACCTCCCCCTTGAATCTTTTCCTCATTACATCACTCCGCCTAGGTGCAATAATACATTTCTCCTTTGTAAGCCCAGTATACCCTAGTTAGGTTTTTGCCATAGTAATTGCAACATTTTATTACATGTTTTTGTTTATAGAATCACATTCTAATTTTCTTTGCATCTTTAGAAATAATGATGGTAATAATAGTAAACATTTATCAAACAGTATGTCCCAGGAGCTGTTTAAACCACTTTACAGGTATTAACTCAATCCTCACAGCAACCCTATGAGGTAGCCTGATTTTAAAGATGAGGAAATTGAGGCACAAAGTGTTTATATCACTTGGTGATATTGTATCACTCAAAGTCACACAAACAGTAAGTGGAAGAGACAGGCTTTAGACTCATTTGCCTTGGTGCCAAAGCCTGTGATGTTAACCAGTGTATTTTACTACCAATGCCTAGCTAATAATAGACACTTAGTGAGTGCTTCCTGGATTAATTAATGGGATTAGATGCTTGGGATAGGGAGAGCTGAATGTGAAAACCTATAAAGGGGAAGCAAATCTATGGGCTAAGCAGGTTCAAATAATCCATCAGGAGCATTAACCCGGGCTAGGCAATTGCAAGAATCAAACCCTGAGGGCATTTTTTTTTTGAGACGAAGTCTCACTCTGTCACCCAGGCTGTGCCATGGCACAGTCTCAGCTCACTGCATCCTTCACCTCTCAGGTTCAAGCAATTCTCCTGCCTCAGCCTCCAGAATAGCTGGGATTACAGGTTCCCACCACCACACCCAGCTAATTTTTGTATTTTTAGTAGAGATGGGTTTTTACCATGTTGGCCAAGCTGGTCTCAAACTCCTGACCTCAGGTGATCCACCCGCCTCAGCCTCCCAAAGCGCTGGGACTATAGGCGTGAACCACCTCATCCAGCCCCTTTGGGCATATTCTGAAACCCAAACCAGAAGTGACTGCCAGGAAAGTCTGAGAGTCCTGGAGCAAGGACACAACAGACCACATGACCTCATGGGGTCCAGAGCCACCAGGACAGAGGCTCCTTTGGAGATCTGGGACCTGCCTCTCACAGTCTCAGGGCAAAGCCACCTGACCACATGCCTAAGCAGGGTAGCAAGCCACAAAAGAGACTGCCCCCTACCTGTGCAGGCCGTATTATGAAAGCTCGAGTTCTCTCCAGACTGTGAGCCCATGAGGACAAGAGGATTTCCTATGAGACTTTGAACTTTCAAGTCTAGCAAAAAACACGTGGTAGGTAACGATTAAATCTTTATCAAATGAATCAAAAGAAAGCCACGAAAACAAATCCAGGACAGAGATCTGGCTGCCCTGTTCTTCTCTTGCTTCCTCCACAAAACCTATCACAAGGTTGGTCACATAGATGTTTAATAAATCACAATTCCTAAATATCATGCTTTTAATAATTATCTCCCTCTTCCACCATAGTCTATAGGTAGTTTCTATTCCTCTTATTTTCCCTTTTTCTCTCTTTAATTATAAACTCAGTGTCCACAGAAACAGCAATAATCCAGCAGCTTGGTGGTTGCAAGAGGCCAACCTTGAGTAAGACTTTCTTGTCCCAGGACGACTTATTCTATCTTCTGGACCACTCTTTCCTCCTGTGTGGATGTTGACAGTAACAATCATGGAGGAAACACAGCTCCAGGGTTTCCTAACAGCAATGAAATAGCAATTCTTGCATTGCCTATATATATTTTTTCTATCCCAATTCTTCTCTTATCTAAAGTTATTTTTTTCCAAAAGTTTCTTACAGTGAGATATCAAAATCTGTTTTTTGATCAATCTCCAAGGATTTATTAAGCATAATCTATGTTCTCAGCACTGAGAAAAATTGGGTAGAAGAGACTTCAGACATGAGCCTGCTCACAACTTCGCTTGCAGAGAATATTATTATTTCAACATTGTAAAGATGAGAAAACAGGCTTTTAAAATTCAGTAACTGGTCTAAGGTCAAACAGCCAGCAGTAGCAGAATTGGAACTTGAAGGCAGATTTTACTAACTCTAAATCCTGTCTGTGTCCTGAATGAAGCTACTCCAACTGTAATAAGAATAGAATTCCTAGTAGAGAGATTGTAGTTGAAATGAGGGTAGTCAAGAAAGGCTTCCTGGAGGAAGTGGGGTCATCAGCTGGACTCTGGAATCTTCGGGTTTTAGATGAGTAGAAAGGCAGGAGGAGAGCGTTTCAAAGGGAGGATGCGTCATGATCAAATGCACAGACTTCTCTTGCTTCCTCCACAAAACCTGTCACAAGGCTAGTCATATAGATGTCCAATAAATCACAGTTCCTAAATATCATCTGTTAGTAATTATCTCCATCTTCCACCACAATCTATAAGGAAGTTTCTGTTCCTCTTACTGTCCCTTTCTCTTTTTCCAGTTATGAACTCAGAGTCCAAAGAAATAGCAACAAGCCAACAGCTGAGTGGTTGCAAGATGCCAACCTTGAGTTAGACTTTCTTGTCCCATCACAACTGTGCACAGTGTGTAGGGGAAAATGAGATGAGTAAACAATGAGCAAAATTGGGACAGATGCAGAAGGGTAGCCCAGGGAAGGAGGGTCATTGCCAGGGACCTTCCTTCCTTCTGTGGGTGAGCTAGTGCAGCTCTCACCACTGTGTTTGCCTAGTCTGGACAGATGAAGCCTGACACTTCCCCTGCTTCCCCCACCCCCTTCTCCCCTTCTGAACGCCGACCAATGAGCAGCCCAAACACGTTTCTCAGAGTCTAATTAGCATCAACAATAGTTCAAGCTAATCGCCGTAATTAATGGAGAGGCAAGGCTGTGACTGGAAAAGTTATAAATGGGAATAATCGAATGTGGTTGAATCTGGAGCAGCCTCTATTCAGGAAAGCTGGAGGGGGAACAAGTTGACTCATCCTCTATTCCTTTCATTTTTTTTCTAACAGGCTCGCCATCACCCGGGCCCCCGTCGGGACAGGCAGCATGAATACAAGAAGGGACAGTCTCATCAAATCAGATTCCATCCACAAGGCAGGCAGTGACCTCTCCCAGAGAATTACTGTTATTAGACTTAATTATATAATAATAGTTGCACAATGGCCTGGACCCCCTCCTCTTCTCTGACAACACCGGCGTGCCTGCAGGGACAACATTGTTAGAATGGAACCATGTTTTCTCTCCCCTTAAATTACTTTCCTTTCTTTATTCCTCTCCTTATTGTCCTTAATTTCCCCATATTTCTTTTCTCTTACCACCTGCCTCTTCTTCTTCAATATCCGTTTCTTCATCTTCCTTTTCTTTTCACCGCCTCATTCTCTACTTCTTTTAGTTTCTCTCTCCTCCCTCTTCATTTTCCTCTTCATCCTTTGCATTTATTATATAAAGATCAGGCTCTGGAAAAGCTACAGACATCTGTACCAGTCTTCTGCACCAATCTCTTCTTCAAAGGGCTTTTCTTGTCTCTGTTCCCCTTTTAGCATTTGTGCTTAAAAAAAAAAGTGACATGATGCCCTCCTGTGTAGGGCTTTCTTTCCGTTGGGCACAACTTTAGCAGATCTCTCAGTGTTCTTACCCTAACATGATATCTTCCCTTCCTTCCTTCCTTCCTTCCTTCCTTCCTTCCTTCCTTCCTTTCCTCCCTTCCTCCTTCCCTCCCTTTTTACCTTCCTCCCTCCCTCTATCCCTTCTACCCTTCCTCCCTCCTTCCTTCCTTCTTTTCTTTCTTCCTTTTTAAACTTTCAACATTTACTGAATCCCTAAGGTATACCAGGCACATGTAAATATGAAAATGGAATACCATGAAGCAAGAGTAGGTCCAGCCAAATCATTAAGATAAGTGGTTCAGACACCCCAGTGGGCTTTACACATTGAAGTCTTCTAATTTCCTAGGTAGAAATTGTCAACAAGCCAGACTACAATACTTTGTTTTCCATTTGAAATTTTTCTAATATTCCCATTCTCTCTAGCTTCACGCCCACTTGAGGCCAGTCTCTTCTACTTCAGACCTGTATTCTACCAACAGGTTCCTGGAGACCAGGGACCCAAATCCCAGCATTGACCTGACAGCCAGAATGAATGGCCAAGTTCTGAGAAACCCGTAGGATGGGACTCTGCTCAATGCCGGTGAGATGATTGATGGTTGTTGGTTTTTTTTCTGCTCACTCTGAAGAAAACTTCAGAAAAGTCTCATTGTAATTATACAACGCCAAATGGCATACTTTTAAATGCAGTCTATTCCAGTTTACCACCACAGCAGTGGCAACATGGATTATAATCTCTGTAATCTGGCCCAATCTCCAGACTCATACCAGACAGGCCCCGAGGACCTGATAATAATTTTGTTAGGCATGTGAGGATAGTAGTGAGAAGGGCAGAAAGGGATCCAATAGGCAGGAAAAAAAAAAAAAAAAAACAGCCAGGATGACATAGACTCTGTTTCAAAAAGGAAGGAAGGAAGGGAAGAAGGGAGTAAAGAGAGAAAGAAATAAAGAAAAGGAAGAAAGAGACAGAAAGAAAAAAAGAAAGCCAAGAGATAAAGGGCCAAGCTTCACTCTTATGTAAAGGGTATCAACTCTGTAAAACAAAGGAGGAAAAGAAGGGACAGAAAAAAAGAGGCCAATAAAAAGGTTAACCTACAAGACTGTGCTGGCACTTCATTAAGATGAGTAAACATTTGGGGTTTTGTGTTTTTGTAGCAGAAAGGATGATTTATTTCCTCTTTCATTTATATATGCAACCCAGGGGTCAGCAAGAGTTTTGGAATTCGTGTTACATACCGTTCTAGATATTTCAGCAATAATCTTCAAACAGCACACCTCTGCTTGCATATATTTGTAAGAGGCAGAATGGAACTGTGAAAAAAGCACAGGATATAGAAGCCAAAGACCTGGTTTTATGACATTACCAGTTAATGTGGCTCATGGATTCTTCTGTAAAATGAAGGTTATAGTAAGGAAGATATGTAAGATTATATTCAAATTAATATCTAGATTTTGCCTGACCTTATGGGTTTATTGTCAGGATTGCATAATAAACTATGGACTAAAATGTTTCTAAAACTGTTAACTACTGTACATGTCGGCGATCATGTTGGATCCCCTACACAGCTCAGCCCTCCAGGCACTGGGCACATATAAAGTGCGTAGTGAATAAATATGGACTGAGTGATACCTACTTCTCTCACATAATACAGAAAAGAATGATTATGGATCAAGTAACTTTCTACTCTCATTAAGCTTACATCCCACAGGGAATGATGAAAAAGTCTGCATCCCCCATAAAGTCTGGCCCTGAGAAAATCAGTGGGAGGTACAGCATGAGCATGCGGGCTAGGCCAACCCCTGCCCACAGCAACCCCACACTGATCTAACTCATGCAGCTGAAATGTCCTCACTCCACATCAGGAGAGGCACCGGAGCTCCTGCTTTCACCTCATGTCTTGATTTATCTCCAGCTCTCTGAGGGCACATGCCTTGCTCTGCAGTGTTTGAGGCTCCTGCACATTTTCTGACAGCTGCACTTTACAAAGGAAGGGCGGGGTCTTGTTCTTCTTTGCCTTGACTCCGTGTGGGGCCTGGGGTGTGCTACAGCAGTTCAGGGCGGTCTATAAGTGTTGCATTGAGTGACATAAAGGTTATCTAGGCAATGATGTCTGCTAAACAAGCTATAAAAAGGGGTGGAAACTCCTCCCTCCCCTGAGGCCTGGAGTGACACATTGTCCTCGAGATGTGTGCCAGGGGCAGTGGAATTCAGATGTGACTGTAACTCACATGCACAGGCCACACATTGCCACCTCTGAGAGCCAGAAGGCCAGTGACTCCTTCCTTGGTGCCCTCACCACAGTCTGTTCTGCCTTCCCATTTAAGGCTGACCTACCATACTGTTTATATACCTAATACTCCCGTGGGGTGGGGGTGTGACTTTTCCATCCCAGAGGCCACTCAGTCTAGTCTTCTGCTCCCAGATGGGGTCAGGTGTCCACATACCTCCAGGCTGAAGAGTACCTTAAGGCTCAGGGGCTGTTAAAAGTGGCCTAAGAGATCCTCTTGTCTCCAAGGTCTTCCCGGAGCTGCCTGGCAGCCCCCTTTTCATGGCCCATTCCTCTGGGAAAGGCTTTGCCTCTCCATTTACTCTAGAATTGAAGAGAGTGGAAAACAGGAAGGCAATAAAGATGGCTAAGTGCCTGTTATATGCTGTATGCACTTGGCTGCCCATTTTATGAAATCCCATCAAATTCTCACAGCAAATTCAAGGTGGCTGGTGTCGTTCCCATTCTACAGATGAGATAACAGAGGGCCACAGGGGTCTCAGGGTTAGTGAGGAGTGGGATCAGGACTGGACCATCATCAGAGCTCCTGCTGTTTGTGTCCTCTCTATTGACCCCTCATGCGGAGGAGACCTGGGAGTGTTGGGGGACCGACAGCAAGAGCTCTTGCTCCATGGCCTGGAAATTGAAGGCCAGGACCCAGGAAGTGTGTGGCTCCAGCTTTCTGAGGGTCAGAGCTCTCCCAGGGCAAAGACATGGTGCCTAGGTCTCTGCTGACCAAGCAATGGTGAGTTGTTCCATCTGATTGGAAACCACCCATATTCACCCCGGAATAGTCTCCTCTAAAAAAACCCCTTTTGGCTCTAATTGTCTCTCAGAATTTAAAATTGTTGATTATAGATTTTATATATATATATTATATATACATTATATATATTATACATTATGTATATGTGTATGTATATACATTATATATATTATATATATAAATATATATATATATTTCCCTCCACTAGAAATAAACTGAGTTCCTGATGTGCATGAAATAGAGAATTGAGAGATGTTAAGTACTTTAAAATACACTATTTATGATGCCGTTAATTGTAATTATTTTACAGAGATTCTTCTGTCATTATGTGATGATTTTGGAGAGGGTTGGGTTCTTTTTACATGTATTTTTTTCCCCCTGTTCTCCAGGGAGCTTGTAGTACTTAAAATTGTGTTGTATAATAGATAGTATAATCACTGTAAATTAAATGTGCCTCTGCCGAGTTGTGTTTTATGTTAATTCCATTGTGTGGTGGCAGCTGCTTGGGAAGGAAGCTATGGATTGGCAGGGATGTGGGTTTACAGCTTAGCCAAGAACCCGCAGCCACAGGTTCTGTGCTACAAGTGGTATGTTATCTTGCGAATGAGCTGGTGCTTCAGAAGAAGGCAGAGAGTTCAGGAGTGGGATAGGTGCCATGATCTGGGCTGGGAAAGACTAACATTGATTCCCAGGACAGTGGCCACAGAGGTCTTTCCTAAGAGCCACAGAAAAAAAAGGGTCAGGGAAGGCTCTCAATCTAGTCATCCCAGACTCATATCTTAAAAAGCAAAATGTCTTGGGAGGCCAAGGCAGGCGGATTGCCTGAGTTCAGGAGTTCGAGACCAGACTGGGCAACACGGTGAAACCCCATCTCAACTAAAATACAAAAAAAATTAGCTGGGCATGACAGTGTGCACCTGTAGTCCCAGCTACTTGGGAGGCTGAGGCCAGAGAATCACTTGAACCCAGCAGGCAGAGGTTGCAGTGAGCTGAGATCATGCCATTGCACTCCAGCCTGGGTGAAGAGCAAGACTCCATCTCAAAAAAAAAAAAAAAAGCAAAATGTCCTCATTAGTGTGGACACCATTGTCACCCACTTCCAGCTACTCTACAGCAATTGGTAGTGAACTCTCAAAATCAAAAGGGCCTGTGAATTTGCTTAAGGAACTGTAAGAAGTATGTAAAAACAGGGTGTCTGTCTGTTCAACAGCTTTGTAGGCTGAAGAGCTCTAGAGGACAGCGAGGACAGCAGTGGCCAGGGAGAAACAAGCCCACAGGACAAAGGAAGGTGCACTGCAAACACACTGGGGAAGGAGGAATGGGCCAGACCAGGCCTTAGCCAGCCAGGGACCCCAGGAGAGGCCGTGCATGGTGGACCACAGGATGCTACAGACACCAGTGCAGAGAAGATATTCTGGAGGCCAACAAGCCACCTTTTAAAAATTCAACTTCTACTACTTCTCAGCCATTGTGCTGGTAAGTCTTGTCCTATTTAATCTGCATCTTATAGAATGTTAAAATTATTAGCCTGTTTTCAAAGTGAGGAGACTGAGTCATAGTAAGACTAACCTGGCAAAGTCACAGAACTAATAACTGGCCATGCCAACATCGTGTCTGCAGATTTCATGTTACCTCCAGTGGAGAGTTCAGTTAGGTGGAAAGGGTAAGATGAAAGAAGGCCTCTAGCTAAGCTCGGAGTCAGAGATTTGTGAGTGTAGAAACAGTGTAATAAAGTGTGCATGCTAGAGAGATGTGTATAACACATGAAAGTAGAACATGGGGGCAAAAGTGGCAGAATTCTATGGCCTCTCCACATGATGGAGAGAGAAAGCAAGGAAGAGGGAGGGGGCTGGGTGCAGTGACTCACACCTATAATCCCAGCACTTTGGAAGGCCAAGGTGGGCAGATTATCTGAAGTGAGGAGTTGGAGACCAGCTGGCCAACATGGTGAAACCCCGTCTTTACTAAAAATACAAAAATTAGCCAGGTGTGGTGGCACACACAGGTAATCCCAGCTACTCAGGAGGCTGAGGCAAGAGAATGGCTTGAACCAGGGAGGCAGAGGTTGCAGTGAGCCGAGATTGTGCCACTGCACTTTAACCTGGGCAACAAAGTGAGATTCCATCTCAAAAAAAAAAAAAAAAGAGAGAGAGAAAGAGAGAGATTGATGCCTCCTAACAGGACCCAATCCTATCACATCAGAGTCCCATCCTTGTACCCTCATTTAACCTTGATTACCCTCATAAAGGCCCTGTCTCCAAATTCAATCACATTGGGAGGTAGATAATCCGACATAGGAATTTGGGCAGTACACAAATATTCAGTCCATAATAGTACAATTTTATTTTTATTAAAAATGTATATGAGGCCAGGCACAGTGGCTCATGCCTGTAATCCCAGCACTTTCGGAGGCCAAGGCAGGAGGATTGGGACGTTGAGGCAGGAGGATTGCTTGAGCCCAGGTGTTCAAGACAAGCCTGGGCAACAAAGTGAGACCTCATCTCTACAAAAAATCAAAAAAATTAGCCAGGCATGGTGGTGAACACCTGTGGTCACGGTTACATGGGAAACTGAGGCAGGAAGATTGCTTGATCCCGAAGCAGAGGTGGCCGTGAGCTGTATTTGTACCACTGCACTCCAGCCTGGGTGACAGAGCAAGACCCTGTCTCAAAAAATGTATCTGTCTCTATACATTATATCCATTTGCCCTGGGAAGGATAGATAAAAAATATGAGAAGTTCTTATGTCCTCTTTGCTTATCTGCAATGAGTATGTTTTAATGGTCAATTAAAGAACAAACTTGAAAATTATTTTGGCCCATTTGCCTCAAGCCCTGGTGCCTGGCAAAGGCTGTGTGCACAGTGGCTGCGTTTAGCCCCATCTGCTCAGTTCTGCCAGCTGGCTCCAGCGCACTCCTGCTGGGAGGGGTGCCCAGAGGAAGATCCCTGCAACAGACTTACACCGCAGCTCCATCCAGTGCCTGCCTGATCCCGTTAGTGGTCACTTACCTTTTGGTATCCCTCCTTCCCTGCACTTTTCAGACTTTGATGCCACATTGAGATCAGGGGCAACTGCCTAAAGGGCAGGACTGAGAAAAGCAACAGGCTTCCAAGCAATTGATATGCAAGAGGGAGCCACGGCAGCCTTTGTATCAGAGCCTCACAAAAGCAATTCTCTGCAGTTGATATAAAAAGGTGTCAGTTCTGGTTTAAGTACTGTATTACCAGCAAAGATTTATCTGCCTCAAAGCAGAGCCTCACGCCACCAAGGGAATCAACAGCTCTTCGGCTTATCTGTTTCTCAGAGCACAATATTTCTCCAGTTGTTCCTACTTCCAAAAGGACTTTTTCTTTGCCTTCCCCAGTTGTCTCCAGCAATTTGCAAGCACAAATTACTCATGCCCAGTGATGATGGGAGATGCTCCTATCCACACCCCTTCCTCACCTGGTCTCTGGGGAGGCTGCCTAAAGAGAGCAAAGATAGTAAGAGGGTCTTTTAAACTGGGAGCAAGTGGGAATATTGAATTCTGATGTTGAGAAACCAAATGATATAAAGGGGTAAGTGAAATCCCTTTACCCTAAAAGGTTGATAAGAGATTGGCTGGTTTAGGGAGAAAAAAGTCCTTTAGAACTGTATGGCCACCACAATTAGTAGCATCTTTGTGGGATACCAGACCTGGCACAGGGGAGGGTAAGGTCATATGCAGTTTTGTCACTTGGAGGATCCTGGCTTCAGGATGAAGAGGCAGAGACATCTACCATCGAATGTCCATAGAACTGTCTTCCCAGTGGGGACATCCCCACTCAAAGTTGCAAAACTATGAAATGCCAAGGCTGGAACCGTAGGAATCTTGGCTGGATTCCCTCTGTGACTCAGACAGATTACTTAGCCTTTCTGAACCTCAGTTTCTTTTCCTGTAAAATGAAGATGCTAAGAATATTGCTTCTGTTGTGAGGATCAAAGACTATAAAACACCCAAGTTTAAATGTTGCAGGTGTGTATATGTCTGTGTGTATGTGTGTATGTGTGTATGCATACTCACTGAGGCTTGAAACCTGGACAGGGAACAAGGTCTTTCATACCACAAGTGGTAGAAGGTTTAATTGGCAAGTATTTATTCCTGAGAGATATAATGGGGGTCCTCAATTCATGTTCAGGCGTGATGACAAAGATCAGGTCGTGTGCTGGCTGGGTGAGACAGCAGAGTGTCTGTCTTGGGGGGTTGAGAGGAGGAAAGATGGTATTTCAGGAGAGATATAGAGAACAGAAATGGCAGGTGTGGGAAGGACATCTGAAGCCAAAATTCCTTGCCTATAGACTCGTTTGGTTGCTGCCTGACTGGTTCTGAGATTTTCTGACCCACATTAGCCAAACCGTGTGCTGGAAAGCTGGGGGAGGGAATGTGGCGTGAACCTCCAAGTACCCACCAAGGGGGCAGCCAACTTTAAAGGCAAAGTGTTCCCAGCAGTTCTTTCCTATATAAGCGGCGGCAATTGCTTTATCAGTACTAACAACCCTGTCACAGCAGCCATGCCTGGCTGGCCTGGGGACAGTGTGCAAACTGAAGATAGCCACAGCAGGGCAGAGGGGGGCCTCCCAGGTGCTTCCAGCCTGACCTGCGGGAGCTCTGATCAATCTAGCTGAATAAATAAAGGCAGGCTGCTCCCCAGGGCACCTGCTGGGTTACTAAGGGACTTCCATCCTGCTTCACATTCCAACCTATCCCTGCCAGGAGCCCAAGGGCCCGCGTTCCATTTAGGGGTTCAGCCTCAGGGCAGTAATGAGCCACAGAGCCGTATACATTCGGCAGGCACCTTTCCCAGACACTTGGACAGAGCCCAGCCCTACTTCAAGGCAGTGCTCTTCTGAAGCACCCAACATTGTATCGTTAATGTTAATGAAGCTGGGAAAAAAAAATCCACTTATTCTTATAGGTTCCCTTATGGGTAAGATACTGTATGGCTTACATCATAGACTATAGGAGTTGGTAGGATTTTCTTAAGGATTCTGACCTAAGAGAATATGATGAGTGTGAACTTTGTGAAGGATAAATATACCCTTGCCAGGCTACCTTCTGGTCTGTATTTTACTTATAAGCTTCTTTCCAAAAATATCTTGTCCAAATACTACCCCATTCCTAAGATGGGCTTTGGAAAATCAGGCATCTTCCCTGGGCCCAGTGATCTCATTGGCCTTTGAAGCATCAGAGAAGAACTCTGTGTCTGCACTGCGAATGGGGAGTGGGCTGACTGCAATGGCAGAGGCATAATTTAATCAGGTATGACTGTCTATATTAAGCAGTTTACTCATTCTTTGATCTGACCTACACTTACTGAAACCTATCACCTGCTTCCACTATGCTAAGCACTGGGCATATAGAAGTTAATCAGCAGGTTTTCTGCCCTCAAAGGAAACACAGTCCAGAGTAACAATTGCACAGAGTGCAATAGAGCAATTCTAGAAAGATGTCCAGTGTACAGTGGATACACAAAAGAGGTTGCCTGAGCTGTGATGCCTGCGTTCCACTCCCTCCCCTGCCAGGTGAAGTCTCTGATAAAACGTTGGTAGATAACAAAACAAAGTACCAGATTCCAGGTTTAAAGGACAGCATAAGAATAGAGGCACAGTACTTCATATTGAGATCAGAAAGTGGAAGTATCATTGCATGATTGGAATAAAGAGAGAGAGAGATGGTAGGTGTGGTAAGGATGGGAAAATGGGAGGGGCTGTTGTTTAAGGGTGTGGTGAGGATGGGCCACTGACTCGGTTGACTATCCAACGTCGTCTCATGCCTCCATTTCTTTTTCACGAACATTCTAGAGCTGCCAGGTGCTTGACTTGAGGCTCAGGCAACCGAGGTCTTTCCAGTCCCCTTCCCAATGAGCAGTTTAGACAGGACATATGATGTGATTCTATCCAATGAGACATGAGTTATCCTGGAGGTCAACTGGAATGGATTTTCCCAGCTCTTGAAAAGAGCTGTTTGAAGAACAGTCCCTTTTCCTGCCTTTTGGTATCACATCTTTATACATCATCTGGAAATGCTGTGGTTGTCTTGAGATCCAAAGGAGAACCAGTCCAGAAAAACCAACTTAAAACCCTGAAGATGGAAAAGTAAACAGATGGAAACAACCTGGTCCCTCGATGCCACTGAATCAACCAGACCTAGAACTCTTATGTTCCCACACTTATTGGGATGTGAGAGCATGCAATTTTATTATTATTAAAGCCATTTTTAGTTGAGTCTTCCATTACCTGCAGCCAGAAGCATCCCGACTGTTACACAAAAGGAGGAGAAAAGGGCGGTAGCTCCAGCCAAGCATGTTGAGTAGGAAGTTCCCTCATGGTAAATAAGTGGATAGATACACAGAGTGGGCAGTGATCCACACAGAACTGGAACTACACACACGCAGACCTGAGAGCATCTGTACAGAGGTTCATCTGAAACCACAGGTGGTGAAAAGGGGACGCAGCCCACTCGTCATACCGGATGAATGTCTCTAGGGAGATGGAGCAAGAGTGCCGAACACTGCAGGGAGTATGAAGGAGACCCATTGGTTAGCCAGTGGCAGGTGGCCATTGGTTACCTTTTGGGGAGTAGCTTTAGTGCAAGGTATGGACAGCATGTTGCAATCATTAAAATGTTGGAATGAGGGGATAGAGATAAAATGGTGCAGCAAAGAAATCATATATTTTCAAAAGTCTATTGAAGAAGGAAAGGAGAGAAGTTAAATGATAGCTTAATAGAAGAGTGGTTCTGAGGAAAGAGATTTTGAAAATGAAGTGATCTATGCATGTGTGTAGGCAGAAAAAGGGGCTGGCGGAACCCCTGAGGAAAGGGGATGAGGGCTTCTGCTCGGTGGGAGGAGCGTAACAGATGGAGGGACAGGTCCTCCTTGGGGCTAGAGAGAAAGAGAAGCAGTTGGTAGCCCTGAAGAAAGATCTGAGCTCAGAGAAGAGGCACAGGCACAGCCCCGTGTACTTTAGAAAGCATGTTGGCATATACAGTCACATTTGGTCCCATCCAAACCTTAGAAGTTGGGTGCTATCATCACCTCCACTTCAGAGGTAAAGAGTTTGAATTTCACAAAGGTTCACACCAGAAAATCGTAGCACTCCTGTGAAATCAAGCTCTGCCTGGTCTCAAATCCTGTGCCCTTTCATTGTACAGGGCTGGTGCAGCTAACTGCTTTCTGGGAAGATAGAAGTGGAGAAGGGCGGTGGTTCTTACACTGCCTGCCTATGAGGACCCCTGTGCAACTTTAAAAAATACAGAGTCCTGGGCCCCATCCCTTTGCAGTTCTGATGCTGTGGGCCTGGGCAGGCACTGTAAGTCTGGATTGCTAAAAGCGCCTGCTTTGGATTAGAGAACTAAAAAATCAATGAACACTGATTTTTAGGAGACTCTAACTCTGCTGCCTTTAAACCTTAGCATGGTACCGCACGCATTTGAATTTCTCAGAATTGCTTGTGAAAGGGTTAGAAGGAAAGAGTAAGGAAGAGAAGGAGAGAGAAGAAGCATAAATAATCTCATCCACCTTTGCCACACTATTCTGTTTTGACTTAGGAACCCAGAGGTCCTCATCTCTCATCCCTAGGCTATTTTATTTTATTTCATTTTTATTTTTGAGACAGAGTCTCCCTCTGTCGCCCGGGCTGGAGTACAGTGGCGCAACCACAGCTCACTGTAGCCTTGACCTCAGGGCTCAAGCCAGCCTCCAACCTCAACCCCCACAAGTAACTTGGACCACAGGTATGTCCCACCATGCCTACTAATTTTTTAATTACTTGTAGAAACAGCCTCACTATATTGCCCAAGCTAGTCTCAAACTCCTAGACTCAAGCAATCCTCCTGCCTCGGCTGCCCAACGTGCTAGGATTACAGAACTGAGCCACTGTGCCCAATGTCCCTGGGCTTTAGAACTAAGATTATATTCCAGGTTCAAATCCAAGTGGTCTTGTTTTCAGACAAGACCACTTGATGCTATCCCTCCTCCTTCCCTCATTCCATGACCTGCTTCTCAGCTAGTTCGTAGGAAGGTTTGACATGTGTTGTCATTTAAGCTTCTTGAATTCCCTTTGACCAAAGAGTAGAGGACGTGGTGGGAGATCTTCTAAGGATAGTGCAGCTAACACAGGGCCCAGGCGCCTGCAGTGTGCCCCAGTCCTCCCTTTTGAAAGAAGGCTGTGAACTTGGCATACATTTTCATGAGGCCATCTCCAGCAAGAGCACCCACAGTCAGTTTGCGAGGACTGGGGCTGAGAAGACAGTATACCCATGTGTGTGCCTGTGCAAATTAGCATGTGTGACTTGGGCTAAATATTGTGAGCAGATATGCAGACGGACAGACCAAACACTACAAGACTCTAAGGGAGAGCTGGATCCCAGCAAGCCAAAAGCCCAGTCATGGATCCACGAAGTTGAAAAAGAAGGATTTTAACATGATTAGTTCACCATTTTATTTTATTTTATTTTTGAGATGGATTTCACTCTTGTTGCCCAGGCTGGAGCGCAGTGGTACAATCTCGGCTCCCTGAAGCCTCCACCTCCTGGGTGCAAGCAACTCTCCTGCCTCAGCTTCCCTAGTAGCTGGAATGACAGGCATCTGCTACTATGGCTGGCTAATATTTTTTTTCTTGTATTTTTCTTAGAGATGGGGTTTTACCATGTTGGCCAGGCTGGTCTGGAACTCCCGACCTCAAGGGATCCACCTGCCTCAGCCTCCCAAAGTGCTGGGATTATAGGTGTGACACCCCATACGCAGCGTATTTTTCCATATTGTTATTATTATTATTACTCTTCACACCCATGCGTTCATCTGCCATGAAATGTCCAAGCAAGGGCCTCGTGTGTGGGCGTTTCTCTTGCTGTTATCCTTGTTCTCACAAAAAGGAGAATTCTTTAAAAAGCCCTCCACTTTGCTGTCTGCCAACCCAAAAAGCACAAGGAGCCAGGCCTGTACCTTTCTCTACTTCATATGTCTGTCCAGTCCCATATATTTTACATGCCTGCACAATGCGTTTTATGAGACATATAAAAGCCAGACGGGAATTATCTCCTTCCCTTGTATGGGCTGTCTCTTTTTCGGGGAGAGATAACAGAGACCTATTTCATTTTCCTGCTTGCTACTGGATGCTCGCCCATAAATTGAGAAAAGCAGCTCTTTTTGAAAAATGCTTTCTTTGACCCCATTGTCACTGGGAAACTGCAGTGAGAGAAATACCTTTCTCTGTAGGATCTCAGTTTAGAGCAGAGCAAATGGAGGGAGAAGCAGTTCTTTTTGGCTCTTCTGTTCTCTCCTCCTGCTCTCTCCACATTTTTCCAGGGGAGGAGGGGCTGGGAGGAGTGAAGGTCTCTCACTGCTAGGAGGGCGTGAAGAATGCAAGCAAGAAAGTCCTGGCTTTCTTGACCTCTCCCCACCTCCAGGCGGACAGCGGTGCAGACCTCCATAGGAATGCATTCATTCCATCCAAGCTGTGTGGCAGAGCCACTTGGCACATGATCAAATATACACCAGCAATATTTCATTATCGGGTCCTATGCAGCCCAGTCCACGCCTGGGTGAGCCTAGAAATTAAACTATACTTTCACCTCTAAAGAATGTTGTCCCTGCCAGTGCTCAAGGGGAGAGATTGCCAGGCCACTGAGTTATCGAGTGATGAGAACAGAGATGCAGAACCCTCTGTGGGCCCTGGTGGGGAGGTCTGGTCTTAGTCCACCTTCCTGGTACAGCGCAGGCCCATGTGCAGCGTCCACGGCCACCCTCACCATTCCAACCGCAGCAAAGGTGGACTTGCGTCCCCTCACCTCACTGCTGCTTGGAATTTCTTCTTATAAGATACATTTCTTTGCGTTCATCTCTGGCCTTTTCAGCCATCCTCTGTTAAAACCCGAACACTCCATTCTTTCCTCCATCTACCTAGTTGGTTATCTATGTTGTCTCTAACAACATAGCGTAGATGACTTTATCAAGAGCTTCCCTTTCTAAAGGACATCATCCAAAACTGTTCAAGGACCCCATATATTTGAAGGGGATCAGTGAATGCTAACAACAACAACAAAATTCCCCAAACCAAAAATGAGATAGAAAATACACTGGGTTAACACTACGGTTTTGCTGGGACTGACCATATCCATTGAATGTCACTTTCGTGCCTGATGGACCCCTCAGTGTGGGAGAAGAATGCAAAGGTCAGGGCTGTGGGGTGAAGGGGCTGCTTCCTGCCATGGCAGCCAGAGCCAGAGAGGGCTGAGAAGGAGCAGGAGGAACAGAACCTGAGATTTCCAAAATTTAAGTTTGGTCATATCACTCCTCTGCTTAGTCTTCCAATGGCTTTCAACCACTTAGAATCTGATCCCAAGCCTGTGGTGTCTTGGTTCCTGGTAACTGTCTGACCTCACCTTCCACTATCCTTCCCCCCATTCACTTTACTCCAGCCTCCCTTGCCTTTTTGATATTACTAGAACCCTCCAAGCAAGAGCCTGTCTCAGGGACTGCAGTAAAGACACGAATCTGTCTTAGGTGACATGACTATTTTCAATGCCATCTTCCATGATGACTTCTGGGCACATCAGGAAGTGCCAGGGCTGTCATGAGAACAATGGGGCTTGGTTGATAAATTTTAGAGTTCTGACAGTCTGAAAAGAGTTATCAGGATCAATGACCATCAATACGTGTATCTAGAGCCCTCATTTATTCCACTGCCTTCTCTAATTTAGGATCCCCAGAAGACCCCAAGATATGTACATGTGACAAGGGGTCTGCTCAAAACTTTTCTGGAATATTGAGACTTAAAAATGTGAAATTTTAAGAGAAACATATATATATATATATATACACACACACACACACATATATGTACATATATATGATATGTACACATATATATGTGATGAACATATATACACATATATATATAGATGTGTTCTAGAACAGATCATGAGAGATCTAGGGGCTTAAGAAGAGTTTTGTTGTCCCTGAGGGATCAGGGAGAGATAAATGGAAGATTGATAAGTGAAAATAACCCATTAAATATGGGTAGGACTTAGGTAAAGAGATATCTAGAATGCTATTATATGATCAGATATAGTTGGGTGTGGTGGCTTCTGGCTGTAATCCCAGCACTTGGAAGGCCAAGGCAGGTGAGTCATCTAAGGTCAGGAGTTCAAGACCAGCCTGGCCAATGTAGTGAAACCCTGTCTCTACTAAAAATACAAAAATTAGTCAGGCATGGTGGCACAAGTGTGGGTCCCAGCTACTCGGGAGGCTGACGCAGGAGAATCGCTTGAACCTCAGGGGTGGAGGTTGCAGTGAGCCAAGATTCTGTCACTGCACTCCAGCATGGGTGACAGAGTGAGACTCTGTCTCAAAAAAGAGAAAAAAAAAAGATCAGGTATATGTTGCTTGATTTTTTTCCCCATTTTACAGATGGGAAAGAGGATACCAAATAGCCAGGGAGATCTGACACTGTTCTGACCTAAAATTCTGAGGATTTATCCGTCTGGTTTTATGCAGAGGATCACGTCCTCTTTCGCTTCCACCCTGGGGAAGAACCTCTCACACTGAAGCCACACACATTTTCTGCTCCAGGGCTAATCTCTCAGCTGAGAGCAGGATAAGCTTCCTCCTTCCCCAGCTCTGGGTAATAACAGTAACAGAATTTGCAGTGATTTGCCAGCTTTCTGGGATTAAGAAGAACAGGCAGTAGAATGGTTGACTCTAGGGCTGAGACAAGGTCCTGGGTTTAGCTCTTCTCCACCTGTACATCAGAAAGCAATATCTCCCCTCCTTTTCAGATGAGTCATGATCGACTGACTGATGATTGAGAGCACTGAGTTTAGGCACTCAGTGTCATTCAGGCCACCTCTCGTTCTTGCCCACAAAAGCCTTGGTGCCACACAAGTGGATAATGGAGGGAAATGTTTTTAATCCTTTACTTCAGGAATGCTAAGGGAACACTTTCACAGGCTGATATCACAGTTAGCTAAAAGGGGTGTCTCAAGGAGTTTCCATATGTATGATATTCATTCCTGCAATGAAGACTGCTATGTCAGGTTATATTAAGGAAGAAAAGACTGTAGTTAATCATAAGGTATCCATTTGATCAGATTTCCCAATGATATTTTGATCATGGACCCTGTATTGCTTTGTGCATTAATAGACAAATATAAAGTTAGATAATAGCTATTGTTATTTAGATAGATAGATAAATAGATAGATAGATGATAGATCGCTGACTTCTAACCTTATTTATGCAGTCAGCACCCTGACTCTGTTAACAGAGCCAGTGCTTTCTGAACAATTATACATGCAGACACAAACCACCGTGGTAGATGCTGAAAAGACGTTGCATGCACCTGAATGCAGATGAGGTCTGTAGTCCAAGGAAGCCCCAGTTTTCTGTGACCACAGAGGACAGTCACGGTTGCATCCTTGGGTGCAGAACTCTTGGGCAGAGAGCTGAGTATGTTGAGCTTCTTAGAAGTCGTAGCTGCTGGAGGCCAGGATCTCATTAAACGGTTCCTACCAACAGTCTCAAAAGACAGGACTCTGTGGGCTCCAGCCCAGGGGGATGCTGTGATTCTGTGAGCTTATTGACAGAAGCCAGGTGTCTCTGCTGACACCTACTCTGGCTTCCTCAGATCTCTTAGCCAGTGTCCCGCAGCCCGCGGGGAAACAGCTCCGTGTCCGGGCTCTGCAAACCTGCATAGGGTGATGAAAACTCAAGGATTTCTCAAAGCTGGCTGGGTGTGTGGCTCCCTCCCACTGGTCTCCTGTGAAGATCATAACAGGGAAGGAAAGGAGGAGAAAAGCAGGCTGAGCAAATTTCTAAGCCAGCTGAAAAATTTGGCCAGTGGGTAGCGAAGAGAAGAGAATGCTTTAGAAGATGGGGGATTTTTTCACGGACACCTGTCAGGGACTGTCATTCCTCTAGCTGAACTACAGTCTGAATGTTACTATGACATAAATCAGTCCCTCCTAGACTTAATAACTCTTCCTTATACGTTTCTTCCCACTCATAAATAAGCCTCATTCCATATGTATATGTTGCAAAAGGTCTACTTGATTTGCAGCTCTGTGCGTCCGGACAGGTAGATGCCAGCCCCATATTACAAAGGGGCTTTTCTGTCATCATCTCTTTCAGAGAGCACCTTCCCTTCTCTGGAGCAATGTAAACCTCAAAGAAGAAGGTTTCCTTTTAAAACGTCCTCAGCCAGGTGAGGTGGCTCATGCCTGTAATCGCAGCACTTTGGGAGGCTGAGGCAGGTGGATCACCTTAGGTCAGGAGTTTAAGACCAGTCCGGCCAACATGGTGAAACCCTGTCTCTACTAAAAAATTCAAAAATTAGCCAGGCATGGTGGCGCATGCCTGTAATCCCAGCTACTCAGGAGGCTGAGGCAGGGAGAATCACTGGAACCTGGGAGGAGGAGGTTGTAGTGAGCCGAGATCACACCACTGCATCCCAGCCTGGTCGACAGAGTGAGACTCTGTCTGAAAAATAAATAAAAAATAAAATAAAATGTCCTCAATAGGGACATAGGGTAAGTCTGTCTGTCAAAGGTGGAGAAGATGAAATAGAGAAATGGAAAAGTAGCATTTCCTTTCCAAAAGCCAGAAGTGATTTTCACGATGGTTCCAAGTGCAGCAGAGCTGGAGGCCTGCATGCAAGAGTTTATGTCTCTCCTTGTCAGGGGAATGTCAGGCCTGGGTTCCATGCATCTGGTCGGCATTGCGGCAGATTTATGAAATTGCAAATTCTGAGGAAATGGGCCAGCTAACCATAGCCAGAGCCTAGGGTTGCACTGGAGTGCGGCTGGCAATCTGGGGAGTCAAACCAGAAGATTTGCTTACCTGTTCCTCCCTCAGGCTTTCCACCTGAGGCAGGAGAATAGGGTCTGGAGGCAGGAAACTCAGGGCTAATTCACACTGACTTCCTAAAACTAAACCAAAAGGAAAACTCCAGCTTTCTACACCTAAGTAACAAAAGGACCAGAGGCTATTCCCTTTGCAAACCACCCCCACTTTTTCTGCATGGCAGATGGAAAATTGAAAGTATCTCTGATTGGGGCCAAGTCTTCATTTGCATAGAAGTGTAACTTTGTAACTTCACTTTAGCCACTGATTGGTTGCTCTCCCCAACGAATCAAAGTGACTGCAGGCCACTACTTCATTTGCATGAAGTGTACACCAAGTGGCCACTGGGAAACCTCCAGAGGGTATTTAAACTACAGAAAATTTTGTAACCAGGCTCTTGAGCCCCTATGCTCAGGCGTGCTCCCACCTTTTGGGGTGTACTTTAATTTTCACTAAATCTCTGCTTTTGTTGCTTCATTCTTCCCTTGTTTTGTTTGTGTGTTTTGTCCAGTTCTTTGTTCAAGATGCCAAGAACCTGGACACCCTCCCCAGGTAACACAAAGAGCAGTGACCCTTGGCCTTCTGACTTGTAACACCCCCTCTTGGTGGGATTTTGGGACATCAGCTCCTATTCTCGTCTAATATAACAAGATAGCAAAATCCATATGCATTACAACATTCTCAGGGCTTTGTAGTTTCTCAGAAAGGCCTCCATAAATATTCAAATTCTAATTTTAAAGGCATCGTTGGAAAGGACGTTAGCAACCATCTTGTCCAATATCCTACCCAAGGAAGTAAACACCTCCACATCAACCCTCGCAGATGGGCATGTGGGCCTTCCTATTTCTCCTAGAATGAGAATTATAAAGAGATTCAGCTGTTAATTCAACTGCGATTCTTAAACTTGAAAATGGATTACAACTAACTTTGTTTAAACAATATTTTGAAATTTTATTGTTATTAAGATCTGTGAGCACTTCAGGAGAATTTATACTTTCTGGAGAAAATATATCAATTAATGACATGAGTTATGTGTCTTGAAATATGCCAGGTATTATAATGACAAAAAAAAAAAGAAACAACAAGTGGAAAGTGTAAGACAAATCCTGTAACCTCGTAAGATAAGAACACCGAAAGTCAAAATCTGTGTTCGCAAAACAAAACAAAACAAAACCTCGGAAAATGACAAGTGTTGCCAAGGATGTGGCAAAATTGGAAAACATGAACATCGAATTTAAAATGGTTCAGCCTCTGGGGAGATGTTTGGCAGTTCCTCAAGAAGTTAAACATATGATTACCATATGGTTCAACAATTCCACACCTTGGATATACCCAAAAGAAGAGAAAACAGGGACTAGACAAATACATCTACATATACCTTCATAGCAGCACCATTTGAAAAAGCAAAAAGGTGGAAACAGCCCAAATGTCCATCAACAGATGAATAAACAAACTGTGGTATATACATACCATGAAATGTTTTCAGCCACAAAGAGAATGAAGTACTAATATACGCTACAATATGGATGGACTTCAAAAGTATTATGCTAAGTGAATGAAGCCAGACACAAAGTAGTATATATCCTTTAAGTCTGTTTGTATAAAATATGTAAAATAGTGAAATCCATAGAATCAGAATGCAGATTGATGGTTGCCAGGGGTTGGGGTGAGGGGAAAATAAAGAGTGATTGCTTTATGGGGATACAGCTTCCTTTGGGGGCAATAAAAAATGTTTTTGGGCTGAATAGAAGTGATGGTTAGATACTGTGAATATACAAAACACCACTTAATTGTTCTTTTTGCAATACTTGACATTATGTTTTGTGAACTTCACCTTAATTAATTTTTTTTTAAATTATTCGGCCCGGTGTGGTGGCTCATACCCATAATCCCAGCACTTTGGGGGGCCAAGGCTGGTGGATCACCTGAGGTCAGGAATTCAAGACTAGCCTGACCAACATAATGAAACACCATCTCTACTAAAAATACAAAATTAGCCGGATGTGGTGGCACATGCCTGTAATCCCAGCTACTAAGGAGGCTGATGCAGGAGAATCACTTGAACCTGGGAGTCAGAGGTTGCAGTGATCTCGGGTCATGCCACTGCACTCCAGCCTTGGGCAACAAGAGTGAAACTCTGTCTCAAAAAAAAAAAATTATCTGTGTTCAAATCTAACCTTTAAGACTGATAGTCCACGTGTTTTGAGCAAGTTGCTATACTTCTCTGGGCCTAACTTTTTCCATCCAAGTAGAGCCATTCTGCCAGTGGCCAGTCTCAGCACAGTCTCAGCCATGACCACAATAACTATGAGACTAACGTCCCAAAAAAACAACAATTAAAAAAAAAAAACCTGTAGTATATTTGGGTTAAAATAATCACTTGAAACTGCATCTAACATTTTCTCCCTCCTATTCCACAACAAACTTTTTTAAAGAGGAATATTCTTGTCTTAGTCCATTTGTGTTGCTATAAAAGAATACCTGAGGCTGAGTAATGTATAAAGAATAGAGGTTTATTTGGCTCGTGGTTCTGCAGGCTGTACAAGAAGAATAGCACCAGCATCTGCTTCTGGTGAGGGCCTCTGGTTGTTTCCACTCAGGGAGGAAGGGGAAGGGGACTTGGTGTGTGCAGAGATCACATGGTGAGACAGGAAGCAAGAGGGAGTGATAGCACAGGTGTCAGGCTCTTTTTGACAACCAGATTTCATGGGAACCAATGGAGCAAGAATTCAGTTATTACTGTGGAAACAGCACCACATCATTCATGAGGGATCCTCCCCCAAGACCCAAACACCTCCCATTGAGCCCCACTGCCAAAATGAGGGATCAAATTTCAATGTGAAGTTTTAGGGGGACAAATATCCAAACTATAGCAATCCCCTTCCCACACACATAAAGTCATTAGCAGATGCAGATGCTAAACAAGGGAGACATACATAAATGGTTCACCATCTATTTTTGTAAATAAAGCTTTATTGGAACACACCGCACTCATTGGTTGATGTATCCTATACCGCTGCTTTAGGGCTATAATGCCATAGTTGAGTAGCTTTGCAGCTATGGCACACAAGCCTAAAATATTTGAATATGTAGCCTCATCTACATAAATCATTCACCAACCCTTGATACAAAATAACCTAATAAGAAATTGTCAGTAAAATGAGAATTCATGAATAAGACAATAAAACAGCAAAATGACATAAAAAATGAGATTGAAATCTTAAAAGGGAGAAAAAAAAACCGGGGAACCAAAACATCATTTGTCACCAATAAATAAATTTAAAAGCAAGGAACACAACAGACATCTCTGGGAACCAAATTACTGCCGTGGAAAAGTAGCCTAGATAATCATTGTCAATGTAGATGACGAAAAAATTAAGTTTCAAAAACCGAGATGGAGAGATTAAGTGGGCAGACACCACTTAAGAAAGCCAACTCTCCCTTCTTAATGTGTTTTAATCTCCCTTTTTAAACAAAAAGCGATCTTTTAAGAAAAGCTGTCCCCTGTGGTGACAATACAATTATTTGAAGTTCAGAGATTCTTACAGTTTAATATGAGATTTTCCCCCTGTTACATTAAAATAAATTTGTTAAATTTGTTTTAAAATAAGGTCTGTTATGTAACTGTTTCCCTAAAAGTGTAGCTTACCCTACCCCTTCTATTTTTATATTTGTACAGAAAGACATTCAGAATGATGTTTGCTTAGACAAAATCATAATCACTAATGGATGGTGTGATTTGAGGGTGATTTTTAGTTGTCTCTGTGTTTTCCTGTATTGTTTAAAACCTAAATCATTCACTTATTCTTTGTTGTTGTTTTTTTTTTACAAAGAATATAATTTTTCTTAAAAACGGAGACTAATATGTTATTTTTTGGATGGTGCCATATGAATGGTGGCTACCATCTTCTTTTGTATATTTTAAATACCTCTTAAACAATACTTTGAATAATATTTTTATTGATTTGTTTTTTGAAATTGCCCACAGTATCTAGCATAAGCAAGGCACATAATCCATGTTCATTAAAAATTTTATTGATTTTTTTTTTCTAAAATGTCCCAGGGATTGTTCACTGTTCTCAATGACAATAAGAGTTTAAATATTCTTGACACAAGGTTACTTGCAATTTATTTTATAGTTTATTAATTACAATAGAAATACAATTGAATCTCTTTTTAATATTAATAGCAATAAAAGAAAAAAGTTTAAATTGTTTTAAAATTCCCCTAAAGCTTTGCATGTCATGACGAACTACAATATCCAAGTCATCGCCACTCATTTTTCATCTCTGTTATTCTCACTGAAGGAGAGCAGTTTTTCCAAAACTTGTGCCCTAGATCCTCAAAACTTTTGATGCACTGTAGCTCTGGCAGTCCTGCCTTCTCACCCCATTCTTCAGCTTTTCTCGAGCTGTGATTTCTTCTCACTCTTCTTGAGTAGCACTTTGCCTTTTCTTTTTCTCTTTTTTTATTGTACTTCAAGTTCTGGGGTACATGTGCAGAATGTGCAGGTTTGTTACATAGGTATATACATGCCATGGTGATACGCCGCACCCATCAACCCATCATCTACATTACGTATTTCTCCTAATTTTATCCCTCCCCTAGCCTCCCACCCCCAGATAGGCCCTGGTGTGTGATGTTCCCCTCCCTGTGATCATGTGTTCTCATTGTTCAACTCCCACTTATGAGTGAGAACATACAATGTTTGGTTTTCTGTTCTTGTGTTAGTTTGCTGAGAATGTTGGTTTCCAGCTTTATCCATGTCCCTGCAAAGGACATGAACTCATCCTTTTTTATGGCTGCATAGTATTCCATGTTCATCTATTGTGGAAGACTGTGTGGCGATTCCTCAAGGATCTAGAACTAGAAATACTATTTGACCCAGCAATCCCACTACTGGGTATAGACCCAAAGCATTATAAGTCATTTGACTATGAAGATACGTGCACACATATGTTTATTGGGGCACTAGTCACAATAACAAAGACTTGGAACCAACCCAAATGCCTGTCAATGATAGACTGGATAAAGAAAATGTGGCACTTTGCCTTTTCTAAAGAACATGTCGTGAACTTTCTAGGATTTGTCATTCTTCTTTCTACCAATTACCTAGATCCACACAACAGAGAAAAGAGGAGAAAATAAGGGCCAGGAGTCTCCCAAGTGTTCTTCCCGCTCTACATTTTAGTGATGGTGATGCTCTCGCATGAAGGAGAGGGCAATTTATTAAAATCATTAGGAAACAGTACAGGAGATATGGAGTTTAGTGTTCAAACTGGCATGCTCTCTGTTTCGTGCAGGAGGTGAATTTACCCAGTGGGTTGAATTAATTGGGGAAGGTGGCCTGGAGAAGCTGGGGCTTATGCTGAACCCAAAAAGAAGGTAAGATTTACTTACAATGTGGAGAGAAAAGAGTAAGAGTGTTCCCTATGAGAGAAATGCCATCAGCCACATGCAGAAGTGGACATGGCTTGCCAGACTCTAGATCCAGGGGTGGAAACCACATCACTGCCGGGGAGAACAGAAAAGGTGTGTTGAACTGGGTAAATCAAGAGCAGCTCATAAACTAATATGCATGGTCTTCTGTGGTGGCATGATCTTAGTAAATATTCAGAAACATGTACTAATTATAGGGTGCTGCCTCCTTTTGGCCACAGGTAGTCTTCTGTAGGGGAGCATCCTTTCCTCCTCTCCTCCAGCCTTATTTAGGGCTCTGCTCATCTTGTGACTGCTGCCTCAGTCCCTGGCCTCCCGTCACTCCATAAAAATAGAAAGATGCTGGAGTGAAGGCTGAGGCTGGCAGATCACCTGAGGTTCCGAGGAGTTCAAGACCATCCTGGCCAACATAATAAAACCCTGTCTCTACTAAAAATACAAAAATTATCTGGGTGTGGTGGCACATGCCTGTAATCCCCTACTTGGGAGGCTGAGGCAGGAGGATTGCTTGAACCTGGGAGGCAGATGTTGCAGTGAGCAGAGATCGAGACACTGCACTCTAGTCTGGGCAACAGAACGAGAGTCCATAAGAAAAAAAGAGAGAGAGAAAGAAAGAGAAGGAAGGAAGGAAGGAGGGAGGGAGGGGGAAGGGAGGGAGGGAGGAAGGAAGGAAGGAGGGAGGGAGGGAAGGAAGGAGGGAGGGAGGGAAGGAAGGAAGGGCGGAAGGAAGGAAGAAGGAAGGAAGGAAGGAAAAGAAAATAGATGCTGGAGTGGAGAGGGCAGCATGGGCTTGTCTGTCCATGTAATAAAATACTGCAGAGTAGAAAGGAAAAGAAGCCATGTAGGAAAAGGAGAAAAAGGAGAGGGAAGAAATCAGTTGTTCTCCTTTCTCCAACCTTTTTCCTGCATCTCAGAGATTCTAATGTCGACAGAAGACTCCAGCTTCACCAAACAGTGCCGCGTACAGACACAGCTGCCTGTCCTGAAGCCGTTGGCTCCCTAGGGCTCCAGGCTTGCCTCTCCAAATGCCTGCTTTGGAGCGTCCCTTGAATGTCTCATAGGATTTCGCGTCAAGCTCAGCGTGGCCAAAACAGAGTCCACCTTCCCACTCACCAGCTGCTTCTGCTCTTGAGTATGTTTTCTTGCCATCATCTTCTGGTCTTTCCAGCTGGTCCCTCCTTCTCCCTCACATCCCACATCCTGGCAGCTGCCTGGTTATGGCAGCACCACCTCCACAGCATCTCTTCATGCTGTTCCCCCTTTCCATTCCCATTGTCACTGCCCATGTCTGCCCCTTGTCACCACCCTGGCATTCACCTTCTAACCTTTCTCCCTGCCTTCATCGTGTCCCCTGTCCCCTTCACCACTCCCCTGATGCTGTGGCTGACACTCTCTTTCTAATGCCACAGGCTGATGATATTCTGTCTCAGCTTTCGAAGTACAGACAGAGGGGCCAGGCATGGTGGTTCACGCCTATAATCTCAGCATTTTGGGAGGCTGAGGCAGGCGGGTCACTTAAGGTCAGAAGTTTGAGACCAGCCTGGCCAACATGGTGAAGCCCCGTCACTACTAAAAATACAGAAATTAGCCAGGCATGGTCGTGCATGCCTGTAATCCAGTTACTCAGAGGCTGAGGTAGGAGAATCAGTTGAACCCAGGAGGCAGAGGTTGCAGTGAGCCAAGATTGCAATTCTGCATTCCAGCCTGGGTGACAGAGCAAGACTCTGTCTCAAAAAAAAAAAAAAAAAAAAAAAAGTACAAATGGATCCCCACTGTTTGTAGCAAAGTGTATAGACCCCTTAGTCTGCTCCATCAGGTCCAGTGAATTCTCACTCTACCCACGTTTGGCCTCACCTCCCACTCCTTTCCCTCATTTTCCCTGTTTAATAACTAACATACCACTTCATCTACTTCCTTAGCCTTTATTGTTGCTGTTCCTTTAGCCAGTATGCACATTCTATTACTCTTCTGTATCTCTTCCTATCAAGATATTTATTTTTCCTTCCAGGCTCAGTTCAAACATTTCATCCTTCTCCTCAAAACCCTGCTGGAGTGTGCCTAGGACACAGTAAACCACAATGCATTTCGGTGAGGGGATGAATGATTCAACCAATCAATGAGTAAAGCGATTAATAAAAGATGGATTTCTTGCCTGTCTTTGAGGTATTCACTTGCATTCCAAGCCATTTCTTCTTGCCTGGGCTAAGCTTCCCCAGAGCCTGCCCGTTCTGATCGATCCACAACAGCTTCTAAAGTATGAATGATGCACCAAGTTAAATATAGGATTTGACTAGTTTTTGTTGCAGGCACTTGGCTCAGGGCATGTAAGATCAACTACAGGTTGGGCTATAGCATGGTGCTCTGAGCCCTCAGTTTGAAATTCCAGGGACGGGGAAACACTAGCAAGTTCAAAGGCAGACCAAACCTGAATGTAATATTTAGAAGGCTGCCCTGAGACTGTACTCCCAGACCAAAATGCTTAATACACACGGCAGCATTCTTGGCTCTCCAGGGTAGATAGATGCTGGGAGTCAGGTTCCAGAAAGAAGTAAGCTCTGGGGATTCTAGGGCTTTATGTTCACCTCACCTAATCTGACCTGCAGGCATGGGGGACTTCAGGGGCTCTGACCTTAGTCTTCCTGACTCAAATTCCCACATTCACAGCTCCCTTTCTTCTTAGGAACACATGCTATGAAGTAGCATGTACCCCAAAGTGACAATTGGTTGTGACTGCCTGACTCTAAATGAGCTCTTTACCCTGGTTGGGGGAAAACCCACCACTGCTAGGAAAAGGGATAGAATAAGCATGTTTGAGTAGAGGCGTGGAAAATAGAAGCAGAATACAGAGGACTCCTCCATAGACACCCTGTGAGCAACCTAGGCTGATGCAAAGCAGGCCTGAGGAAGGGAAAGGAGAAAGAGGAAAAAAGAAGAAAAGGGAAAGAGATTGACACAGACACCAACAGTGGCTCATGTTTATAAAAAGGTTTCGCAGCTTGGAAAGTAATTTCAAATGTATTATGTCTTTTGATCCAACCAACATCACTATGGGTTAGAGAGAGCAGCTATAATATTTTTTTCATTTCATAGATGGGGAAACTGAGGCTTGCTGAGGTCTGATTCACTTAGAGTCAAAGAGCAAGTCAGAGGCTAATCTTGGATTTCAAACCTGTCCTCCGACCTCCAGTCGGGCGATCTTAGTACCATACCACCATGCCTGTGAATGTGGCTTTTCAGAAGCAACCCTCTCTGTAAATCTAGCAAATATCCTATAAACCTAGCATACAACTGGCTTTTTACGATGGATACAAAGTATGGGGATGTAAGGGAGGCACCACCCCACCCCCAGGGGCCTGAGGACTTGGGGACCTACTTGCTGGTTCACTCTCTGGCCTCTCAATTGCTAAGATCTCAAACATGGTCAAGGTATAATTAATTTCACTAATCTTGTGGACTTTCAGCACCCAGGTAAAAAATAATAGTAATAATTGTCCTCTGGTGTCTATATGCCAGCAAGCACCCCAGGCTAAAATCAGGTGATTATGAAAGTGGCTGTGATGAGCTCCTGCCTGTGCCTCCTGCAGCCATATGGAACTATTCAAAATGATAATCTGGCATGTGGTAGTAACTCAGACTGGATGGGTCCATCACTCACAGAGCGGTGAGCACAGCCTCCGGGGTTCTTACATCTTTTGCCAGGGCCAGAATTTCTTCTCTAAGCTCTCACTCATCCTTCACACAATTTATTTCTGCAGAGCGCCCTTCATACACATCAGCACTGCTTACTTTACCCGGAGAGTCAATCACCAGATGCCCAGAGAAAGGGAATGTTCTTTGGGGGAGATTTAAAGGGAGGCTTAGACTCCAGGTGAGGGGGGCGAGAGCAGAAGAAAAGAGGGATGGCACTGGTGCAAGAGAAGACCCTGACTGGACCCTGAGATGGGACCCTTGTGGGCTGGGGGAGGAGGATGAAGTTGAGCATGGGGAAGAGAGAGCACAGAACTGAACTATTCCAGCCCCTCCCCAGTGCACCACGCAGCTGTTTGCCCTTGGTCCTGAGTTTCTAGAGGCTTCAACTCAAGTTCTGTCACCCAGGGATGGGAACTACTTAATACCACTCCTAGGAATTCTGAATACAAAGAATTCTGGGAAGGTTCTTAATAACTACAATAAAAAATGACAGGCCAGTCATGGTGGCTCACGCGTGTAATCCAAGCACTCTGGGAGGCTGAGGGTGGATTACCTGAGGTCAGGAGTTCGAGACCAGCCTGGCCAACATGGTGAAACCCCATCTGTACTAAAAATAGAAAAATTAGCTAGGCATGGTGGGGGGTGCCTGTAATCCCAGCTACTCTGGGGCTGAAACAGGAAAAGGAGAATACTTGAACCTGGGAGGCAGAGGTTGCAGTGGGCCGAGATCATGCCACTGCACTCCAGCCTGGGTGACAGAGGGAGGCAGTCTCAAAAGAAAAAAAAAAGTTGGACTTGAAGAGAATCAACTAATAATGTCTCTTTCTTCCACCTGAATTCAGAACTGAGAGAGGCTCAGGAATTAGACAGATGAAGACGTGTAGAAACAGCTTCGTTATGACCAGTAAAGGTGAGGCTAGAGACAGTATCATAAACAGGTTTGTTCGGGTGGTTAATTTCACTCTGCCCTTGCTGTTGTTGTCCATGCATCCTCAGAACCCTCTGGAAATCAAGGCTGCCTCTGGAAAGCACACTAGGAGAAGGAGAGAAAGGAGCTGAAGCAGCTGTGGGTAGGCTGGCTTGAGAAAGGTGAGAGAAGGGAGCAGATCCACACAAGCTCTGTTTCTTCTCTCAAACTCTCAAACTTGTCCATCCAAGAAGGCAGGAAGGCCCAAGAGCCCCCCACCCACCTGGAAGAGGACATATGGAGAGTAAGTGTCCTGTGCCTCCACACCTGACATCTGTGTAGTCCTTTACAGATTACAAAACACTGCCGTGCATTTGCAAGAGAAGTCTTTGAAGTAAACCTCTAAGCAATTCAAATTATGATTGTCATATCCACTCTATCAATAAGAAAAATGATACTACTCAAAATGTGGGGTCAGAGGACCCCCACCACCAAGTCAGTCCATGACAGAGCTGGAAATCAAGGCAGATTTCTAGCAAGTGTTTGAAATCAGGTTTCAACTTGTATACCAACAGGTCAGGTGAGACACTCTTGCAGCCATAGTGGTTAATGACTCCAGGAGAGGTGAATGGGCAGATGGATTGAATAGTGCAGCAGCTGAAGCTCTTCATCTAACAAGCGCTTACTGAGTACCTACTGCATACTGAATGCTGTGTTGTACACTGGGACTAGAACTGTGAACAGACATGACCCCTTTATTGTAAAGCTGGGGTGAAATGGGAAGTGTCTAGGATTCAAGAGGCTCCTTAGAGAGGGAAGCAGAGGCAGAGGTGATGTATGTGCACCCCATGAGACTCGCAGGGATATTGATTGCTGGGCTTGCATCACAAGAGGTGATTCAAGATGCAGAATCAGGCCAGGAACGGTGGCTCATGCCTGTAATCCCAGCAGTTTGGGAAGACAAGGTGGGTGGATCACGAGGTCAGGAAATTGAGACCATCCTGGCCAACATGGTAAAACCCCATCTCTACTAAAATACAAAAAAATTAGCTGGGCATGGTGGCATGCACCTGTAGTCCCAGCTACTCAGGAGGCTGAGGCAGGGGAATCGCTTGAACCTGAGAGGCGGAGGTTGCAGTGAGCTGAGATTGCACCACTGCACTTCAGCCTTGGCAACAGAACAAGACTCCATCTCAAAAAAAAAAAAAAGATGCAGAATCAGTCCCAAGTCAGATGGGCCGTGGGTGCGCATTAAACAGTGGTAGCCACCATGGCCTGACTGTAAAAAGGTAAAGATCCCTGCTTGGTTATTACATCCTTTCTTTGTGTTTGCATTTTTATTTTCTGTCTTTGACTTGTTTTATTTTTCTCTGGGCCCTCAAATAAAATTCATTCTCAAAAACCCCAAACTTTTGTAAAATGAACCAAAATAAGGAGAACTTGTGTACACTAGGGCAGGGACTGAGAAGTGAAACATGGCAGTGACCAGAGCCAAACCCTACAGATTCTGGGAAGGACCACTGGAGTCAGGAAAACAATGTGATAAAAATGCACAGAGGGGAGATCTGGATAGCTCCCGTGTTTTGAATCATCTTGGTTTGGTTTGAAAACCCATCTAAACCCAAAACACTGGAAAACATGTTCTTCTTTACGAGGTAGCCCAGGTTTTCCATTTTCAGGTTTGCTGAGATGGAAACAGCATCCAAGGGGTGGGAACTGTCCTCTTATGTTCACACTGTAATGTTGTCTCCAGCAGCAACTATCAGTCCCATGCCATTTTTTAGGGTTCTGCTCTCCAATGGTAAAGCGTCATCCCTACCCATCCCAATGATAGAGTCATGTTTTTCTAGGGATGTATGCAGTTTCCTGGTAGAGCGGGAAAGAACCTGTCTAAGTAGGATAATGTTCTTAAAGTAGAGCTTGTATAGCCGTTTTATTACATATGGCTTTCTGCATCTGTTCTATGGATAACAGGCCAGCCAGAGAAGGCAGGGCAACATTCAACCCACACTGAAGACAGAGGATTATTTGTAACAGATATTTAATGTCTTATTGAAGCTTAATCATCAGTGACCTTTTCAAGATTTTCAATTTGCTGGAATCTACCTCAGTCTTAATAATGATCATTGGTGGCTTCTGTTATCCTGGAATCTCACATCTGGTTGGGCTTTTCCCCCCATAAGAGGTTTAATTTTTGTGCAATAAATGCATCCAATCTAAGAGTACAGATAAATGAACTTTTTAAAGCATCAGTTTATTATTTGAATGTCATGGGGAGTGAATCAAGTGAGGATTTCTCTGGATATAGTATCTTTCTAGATACTCATTATAATAAGCCTCCTCGCCTTCACTGTCAATTAATGAAAACCTATCAGCTGCTTGTGGTGGCTCACACTTGTAATCTTAGCACTTTGGGAGGCCAGGTGAGCAGATCACTTGAGGTCAGGAGTTCAAGACCAGCCTGGCCAATGTGGAGAAACCCCATCTCTACTAAAAATACAAAAATTAGCTATGCTTAGGGGCAGGCACCTGTAAGGCCAGCTACTCAAGAGGCCGAGGCATGAGAATTGCTTGAACCTGGGAGGCAGAGGTTGCAGTGAGCTGAGGTTGTGCCACTGCACTCCAGCCTGGACAGCAGAGCAAGACTCTGTCTCAAAAATATTTAAAAATATAAAAATTTAAAAATTTTTAAAGCCTATCAATCATTTTCTTTTTAATTTTTTAATAGCTTTATTGAGATATAACTGACACACAGTAAACTGCACATATTTGAGTAAACAGTTTGATAAGCTTTATATGTGGCACATACATGAAACTGTGACCACAGTCAAGATAATGGACATAAATATTACCCACTCGATTTTTCTGATGACACTTTTCTTCCTTCTGGCTCCTCCTCATCACCGCCATCCCACTAACCCCAAGGAATACATGCTTTCTATTGCCATAGATCACATTGCATATTCTATAATTTTATATAGATGAAAGAATACATTATGCAGTTTTTTGGGTCTGATTTTTTTCACCCAGTGTAATTATTTTCCAATTTATTCATGTTTATGTGTGTATCAGTAATTCATTCCTTTTCATAGGTGAGTAATAGTCCACTATATGGATATACCACAGTTGGATTACCCCTTCACCTGTTGATGGACATTTAGGAAGTTGCCAGTTTGAGGCTATTAGAAATAGCGCTACTATAAACATGTGTGCATGACTCTTTGTATGAATATGTGCTTTCTAAGAACAAAATGGCTAGATCATATGGCCAGTATATGTTTAATTTTGTTAAACTTCTCAACTGTTTTCCAAAGAGATTTTGCCATTCTATATCCCCAATAGCAATCTATGGGAGTTCCAGTTGCCCTCTATTCTCTCCAATATTTGGTAAAATTAGTCTTTTAAATTTTAACTATTATAATGGTTGTGTGGTAGTATTTCATTTTGGTTTTAACTTGTAGTTCATAGGGAGTGTTTGTAGGTAAGTAATGGATTTTCCGTCATACTTTTAATTTGCATTTTCCTAATGATTAAGATTGTTCAGGAGCTTTTCAGTTGCTTTATTTTCCTTTTATATATATATTTCTTTGGTAAGGTGTCTCTTAAAATCTCTTGCCAATATTTAAAAATCTGTTTCTTTGTTTTCTTATTATTAAGGGTGGGGAGTACTTTATATATTCTGAATATAAGTCCCACATTAGATATATACTTTGTAAATATTTTCAACCAGTGTATGGCTTGGCGTTTTATTCATTTAACTGAGTCTTGTAAATAACAAATCTTTTAATTTTGATGAAGTTCAATTTATCAGTTTGTTATTTTATGGATCAGGCTTTTGATGTCATACCTAAGAAATTATTGATTAATGCTAAGTCACAAAGACTTTCCCTAGGTTTTTCTGTAGAAGTTTAACTGTTTTAGGGCTTACATTTAGGTTTATGATCCATTTTGACTTAACTTTTTAATACAGTTAGAGGTATGGGTCAATGTTTATTTTATTGCATATAGGTATCCAAACGTTCTAGCACTATTTGTTGACAAGGCTGAATAATGTATAACTATGTTATCTCATTTGGACTTTACAACAAAATGTTATAATTCCTATGCTACATAAAAGGCTGAAGTGTAACAAGGTTAAGTTACTGACCCAAACTAACATAGAAAGCTGTAGCTTTTTTTTTTTTTGAAATTGAGTTTCCCTCTGTTGCCCAGGCTGGAGTTCAGTGGCACAATGTTGGTTCACTGCAACCTCCACCTCCTGGGTTCAAATGATTCTCTTTTCTCAGCCTCCCAAGTAGCTGGGACTACAGGCGGGCGCCACCATGCCCAGCTAATTTTTTTGTATTTTTAGCAGAGACAGGGTTTCACCGTGTTAGCCAGGATGGTCTCGATCTCTTGACCTCGTGATCTGCCTGCCTTGACCTCCCAAAGTGTTGGGATTACAGGCGTGAGCCACCGTTCCTGAGAAGCTGTAGCTTTTTATGACTATAACTCCCTCTCAAGATTTCAAGTCTGAGCTTTCTCTGTGTACCAAAATCTTGTTGATAGCAGCAGGTGATCTGGAGAGAATGAGGTAGAGAAGGAAAAAGTACCATGTCTCCAGAGGTGGAAGGCCCAAGATAAAAAGCAATGCCTTTAGCTTCCTTAATTTGCCTCTTTACTCCCTGGAGTGAGCAATGCTTTGCTCACCTTCACCCCTCTACCTTTTCTTTTCTGCACTCAGGGTACTACATCTGCTCATGCATGCTCACTAGCAAAGATTCCTGGGTAAGCTGACATCCTCCCAGACCTACTTACCAAGCTATGCTTCCTGGTACAAGACCGGGTGCACTTGGAGAACTGAAAGCACCCTCTTTCTTTACCCCCAAATGTTGTATGGGCTAGCAATGGCTTTTCCTGTTCCCCTCGCCCATTCTGTGACTGGGAATTTTTTTAAAGCAGGAGGTACAGTACTCTTTGATGTACTCTCACAGGAGATTCTTAGTCAGGGCTGGCTCATGGTCTTGATCCCTATTGAATACCCCAAGCTATATCCTAGCTAGTGAGAAGCCTGGTTGTTCTGTTTCCTACCTTCATGTGTCTGCATGAGCAGCTGTCACTTCACTTGTGGCCTTTCTGCCTCTAGGACACTGACTGTTTTTATTCATTCACTGGCTTCTTTCCTTTAACTTCCTTCCCTTCTCCCCAGGGGTGAGGGGGTGCATCTGTTTTCATGATCTCCCATCTTGAATGGCAATCAGTGTTCCACCAGACGTGGCTTCCCACATCCTTGACTTTATCTTAATAAATAATCCATCATATTTAGCAGAAATCATTGCGTCTTTGTTTAGGGATTAGGACTGGAGATATATTTAAACTGCATTGAGCACTGGTAATCCTGAAAGGGCTGAAGCAATTCTGATAGCACGATGGGACCACAGCAGTTAGCACATTCACTCAGTTGCCGACATTATTAAAGCAGCTGTCTGTGCTCAGCATAGAACAGATAAGCAGAGATCAGTATGCACGTGCACATATATATACAGGTTTGCTCCAGCATGCATGGGTGCATGTAAACACACATGCCCGTACACTCCACTGCATGAACTCATGTAATAATGCTTGTAAGACTAAGCAAATCATATGAGCCTGCACATGCACAGTCATGTGTAGGACATGTCTGTTCATGCACATGTAAACATATACACCCGTTTTCATAATTTTGCAAGTAAATATGAAGACATGTCTATGTACATATACACAGGTAATGTCTGTTCATGCACATGTAAACATATACACCCGTTTTCATAATTTCGCAAGTAAATATGAAGTCATGTCTATTACATATACACAGGTAACCACATTCCTACAATTTTGGTGGTACAAATATGCAAACAAAGAGCTACTCTGTAGCCCTCTGGTACAGTGTACAATGCTCAGGATGAGTCTCTGGGTTCCAGATATAGAGCTTGCAAGAAGCTCCAGGTGTCTTATGACTGCTTCTTCCTGCTTTTGTGCATAGCAGTCTCTGTCTCCTGGGTGTCTCAGCAGAGCCTTCCTTTGCTGCCTCATGATGCTGGGTATTACTTGAAAACCCTACTAAAGCCTGATCAATTCAGCTTCCCTTTGCCCCAGGAGCTGGGACACTGCTAATAGCATTAAAGCATCTCAGCTACCTGCTCACAGTCTGCCACATGGCCACTGCCCCACCCACTGGTGGCCTTGATGTTTCATTGATGTATTCATTCATTCTATCAACAGGTATTTCATGAATTCCTGCTGTGTCTAGACCTGTGCAATGAGTTGAATGGGTTACAAATGCATTTCAGACGTATTTCTGTCCTTCAGGATCTTGTGGGAATATAAGGCCTTTATGACACGAATCAGTTATATAATAGTAAAGGATAGTTATATAATGGTACAATAATGCTAAGGGCTCAAATGAGCATGCATTGGGGTCCCTGAGACCACATTTGGAAATTCACTGGAGGCACTCATGAGACTCAGCATATAATTGTCCTCACAGCTAATATTCATTATAGTGATGTGGTGAGGATGCTCAGCTAAATCATAAGGGGAAAAGGGACAGGCAGAGTCTGTGGAATCCACGTGCAGGATTCCTCATGCTGTCTCCCACCCTCAGCAATAAAAATGCAGCAACGTGTGGGTGATGTTTCTGCCCAGGGCAGGCCAGTAGGGACTCAGTGCCAAGGATTTTATTGGGGGTGATCGCATAGGCACAATCTGCCTAGCACGTACCAAAACTCCAGTGTCCCAGAATGGAAGCAGGTGTTCAGCATAAACACCATCTAGGCACTGTGAGTCACCCTTATCAATTAAGGAATGTGTTATATGTGCATAGGGAACTGGTTACATTCCCAGATGCCAACGAGGAGCAACCTTGCCATCAGGTCCTTGTAAGGAGAGCAGTGTCAGCCTTGTTTTATTAACTCTTCTCTGCACAGGGCAGCAGGGAGAGGTGAGCAGTTTTAGAAAGAGAAAAATGAGCTGGGAAGAGGGCTTTTGAACTCGGTCTTGAAGGATGACTGGCATTTGAGAAGGCACAGAGGGCTGGAAGTTCTGGGAGTAGAGAGAAATGCAGCAGCTTAGCTCAAAGGGAGATGAACCAGAGTAGCAAGGAGGGAAAAGATTGGGAGAACAGGATTCTCTACCTATTCATCAGACATAAATGCGATATTTGCTGTAAGTTGAAACTCTGCTAAGTGGGAAGTTAGATCCAGTCCTTAAAGAATTATAAACCAAGAAGGGAAATAGACAAATAGCCCAGCAATTTCAATAGCAGGGACAAAGAAGAAGAACCCAGTCACATCTTAGGAAGCTCTGGAACATCCAATTCGTGCTGAGACCTGAGATATAAGTGAAGATTTGCTGGATGAAGACGGACAAGAGGGAGAATAGTTTTCCAAGACTGCATGTGCAGAGGCCTAGAGGAGAGTGAGAACATGGCGAGTCCAACAATCCATACCAAATTATTGCTTGTGGACAGGCTAGGGCACTATGAGTGTGTTTTTTGCATGTTTGTCCTGTTTTGCTGCTAAATGAGATTCAGATCAGCAGGGCAGGTTCACATTCAATTATGTAGCTGCCTTATATTGTTGAATGTCCATCAAATATGCAATGACAGCACGTCCTTGAATAATGTTGTTTTCTTCAATATTTCGTTATAGCGTTGAAAAAGGATCAATTTGCCACCAGGGCCACTGTCTGTGTGGAGCTGGCATGCTCTCCCCGTGTCTGCATGGGTTTTCTCCCAGTACTCTTGTTTTCATCCCACATCTGAAAGCTGAGCACGTTAGGTAAACTGACCTGCTCGATTTTCTGAGACTGGGCAAGTGTGGGTGCGCATGTGAGTGTGCCTTGTAGGGGGATGACATTTCTGCTCAGGGCTGGCTCCCCGAGCTGCTGGGATAGGCTCTGGCTGCCCATGACCCAGAACTGGAATAAGCAGTTTGGGAAATGAATGAATGAATTATTGGAAAATAAAAGTTTGTGAAGTATATGGTAATGATATCATATGCATGTCAATAATGATCATACGCATGACAAACGCATGGCAATAAACGATGCAGCATGAAGACGCTCAGTGAGCCCACCAGATTTGTAATGGGTTTGAACTGTGTGGTGAGAGGAGGGGCCTTGACAGTTCCCACTTTGCAAACATTTCTTCCTCGATGTAACCCGCCACCATTGTGACTGCTGTCATTCACCGATTCCGTAAAAATTGGATGCGTAATTATCTTGTTTTTATTACTCATTCATAAGTGTGCGTATAGCTCACATTTATTCCAGTGTTTAATATTAGAGGTGTTCTGGTTTTCATTTAGAAGTCTGGTGATGTTTTCATCACCAGAAATATGCTGTAGGACCTTAACTCTTGTTTATACCAATGAACCTATGGTAAAATTGGTTTTGTTGTCTCTTGCTTCATCTAAATTTGCAGTTTCCAAGGACCTTTTGATGATAACTGAGGGCTTACCGTATTTTATGGCAAAGACACCAGAATTCATAACTGTTAAGAGATGCTCTCATTCCTGTGGTTCTCCTTGATCCTCTAATTCATATCAAATGTGTTGGCAAGTGCTGCTGTCTGTACCTCCAGACCTATCCCCTATCAGACCCCCTCTTGCCATCTTCACTGCTATCCTCGGAGCCCTAGAGACCAGCATCTCCCTCCTAAGCAGCAGTAAGAGTAAATGTAAATCAGGTAATATCTCTGTCCTGTAAAGCCTTGACAAATGCTGACCATTGCATTTACTAAAAGGTCCACACTGCTTACCAATGCCTAATGCCCCAGTCACCTGTCCCCTGCCTACCTTTCCACCTTCACCGTAGCTTTCTTCCTTCCACTCAGTGAGCTGGTTGCCCAGGTCTTCTTTCTGTCCCTGGAAAACACCAAGCTCATTCTTGCCCCAGGGCCTCTGCATTCACCGTTCTGTTTGGCTGGAATCTCATTTCCCAGGTCATCAGCTCATTGGCTCCTTCTGATCCTTCAGGTCTCTCCTGAGAAGCAGCTCTGCAGAGAGAACTCTCTCAGCTTCTGTATCTCAGGTTCTCCCTTCACCTCCGCCCCACCTCCCCCGCACCCTCCTCTATGACTCACTGTTATTTTCATTATATAACTATTTATTCCCATCTGGATTTTTCTCCCTATTTGGATTTTATTGTCTGTCTCCCCTCAATGGCAAAGTAAATTTCCTGATGCCAGAAGTCTTATGTAACTTGCCTGGCATCTTGTTCAACAAGTATATGATCAAATGAATGAAATGTCTCTTGGTTAGTAGGTGGTTGGACTGGGGCATTAACAGAGAATCCGAGACCTCCTCTTCCATCTCTTTTTGGACACAGAGCATTCAAATCCCTCCAACAGGGGGATGAAGAAGAAATACTTTGGGACTGTGGCATAGTGAAGAGACCTGCGCAGCCAGTGGACATAAGAACAGTGGGCTCTGAGGAGACCCACCGGCATGCTAGTGGAGGCAGAACAGGGGACCGTGGCCAGTGCCTCTACAGACGGTGCAGGGAGCAAGCTAAGCCAGCAGCTTTAAGAGGAAAGAGAGAGGTGGTACATGAATTCCAAGTGACTACAGAAAGATCATCCAGGCATACAGGGTGTTCTGACTGACAGCAGAGGAGCAAAGCAATAGGGGAAAGAGAGGCGGGTAGACAATGTCAGGTGTAGTAGCCAGGCACTAGCTGCTAATCTGGGCTTTAGGTTCACGACTCTCTTTCTTGGGAGAATTGGCAAGAGTAAGGCTGGCCTAACCCTGGAAGAACTGGGGCACCCACCAGAGTGGCAATTCAGAACACCGCCCCCCCCCCACCCCGCCCCGCCACATCTGCATAGATTGCATTTGGTGGAATTGTTGGCATAGCCAAAGGTGGGATGCCTGAGCTGGGGCGTGAGGGCAGGGTGTGAGGAGCAAGGATAGACTTAATAGGGAGCCACTCCTTTCGTCCAGCAGGAAGCTTGTGGTTGATGTCAGAGGCCCAGGCAGCAGGAGCTGGCACGTTGCTGTCAAGTGGCCACAGCTGTAGCTGTTGGGAGGTAGAGCAGCAGGAATAGGGAGCCAGGAGGCAGTTAAACCACAGAGCCAAGCATGAACTTGCCTCATTCACACTTTTCCCAGGGACCAGCCCTGAATGGACTTCTCTGGAACCATCCAGAAGAGAGGCTAGAATAGGACTTTGGGAGTGGATCTCTTTAGCAGGAGAGAGAATGGTGCCAGCAACTGTTCCCACCAACATCCAGCCAAGCTGGACTCATTGAAACACAGAGCTCAGGAACTGCAGCAGCTTAAAATGCATTCTACTCCATCTCTGCTCCCAGAGCCTGCAAAAGCTAAGATGATGTGCTTTAAGGGCAAACCATAGACACCTCCCATCTGTGGGGAAGGAGGAATGAAGGAGAGGTCCCTGCACCTGTGAACACAGCCCCTTCCCCACATGCAGTAAAACTTGATGAAAGAGCCCTTCCTGTTGGCACCTCTGGGTCCTGGGTGGGCCCGCATCCATGCCACTCACTGATGGGGAATAGCACGGCTCTGTTTGCGTGGATGCAACTCCCCAGCAGATGGTGAATCAGACCTCAGTGTCTTTGTGTGCGCTTTGTACATTTTACTTGTTGGTAATGAATTTACAAATCCTTTAAGTATGGAAAACAGAGACTTCCCACGAGCTGAACAGATGGGAGAGAAGGCTTTCTAAAGGTTCTTCGAAGTGGCCTTTTTCTCACCCTCTCCTGGTTTAATATCTCTCTCTATGTCTACAAATGCTTTATTAGCTGGGGTTGAGAGAGAACCTTCCCTGACTCTCTTTCTCTGGTTCCCTAGAAAATAACAGGCAGGCCTGCCCCGGCTAGGAACGCATTAGCAAGATGGCACTGGGCCCTGGCCAAGAACCTTCATTCAACGTTGTATTCCTGGAGTGCAGCATAACTCATGGAGAGAAGAAAGGAAGGAGAACCAATTGCAAAGCTGCCCCTGACTTCTCTGGCAGGGCGAGAGGTTCTTTTCTTTCTGCTGAGAGCTTCCTTCTGAGCAGTCAGAGTAGGGTGAATTGAGTAGGTTAGAGTTGCAAGCCCTGTAGCAGGCTGCATTAGTGGCCCCGTTGCTTTACCTTTTCCTAATCAGTACCCTTTGCCATCTCACTTTTCAGTGCACCTTGACTCTGAACTTGGCCATGTGACTTGCTTTGGCCAATGGGATATTAGCAGACATAAAGCAGGCTAAGGATTTGTGATGGTTAATTTCATGTGTTAATTTGCCTGGGCTAAAGGATGCCCAGATAGCTGCAAAACCTTATATTTGAGTGTGGCTGTGAGGGTGTTTCTGGAAGACATTAACATGTGAATTGGTGGGCTGAGTAAAGCAGGTGGCCCTCCCCATATGGGTGGGCATCAACTAATCCACTGAGGTACCACATAGAACAAAAAGGTGGGAGGAGGGCACTTTATTCTCTACTTGAGCTGGGACATCTATCTCTTCGTGCTCTCAGACTTCAGTGCTCTGGGTTTCAGGCCTTCAGACTCAGACTGGGACTTACACCATTGACTACCCCCATTCTCAGGCCTTTGAGTTTGGTTTGGAACTACACCACCAGTTTTCCTGGGTCTGAAGCCTGCAGATGGCAGATCATGGAACTTCTGGGCCTCTATAATCACATGAGCCAATCCCTAATGAGAAATCTCTTTCTGTATATCTAAGTATATCTTACTGGTTTTGTTTCTCTGGACAATCCTGACTAATTCTGGCTTTAAAGGAACTTGCTTATTGAAGCACGTTTTCTTCCTACATGAGAAGGATGTGCCTGGGTAAGCTCTCTGGTCCCAGGAGCTGAGCCAGCTCCATGCCCCCTAGACATGGATGTAGGATCCAAACAGGCAGATTGGGTGCCCATGGTCAAGCACCTGGATTACACACTTCCTCTTCCTCTTAGCATGGCCAGCACAGAGCACCCATGTCGAAGAAACAAGACTTACATAGACAGCTCTGTCTGACTGAATTTATGCTAAACCAAGGGTAATGATAATATTCATCATACAGAGTCATTTTGAAGATTAAGTGAGATAATAAAGTTTTATTTCTTTTTCTAAAGTTTTAAGTTTATTATCTCACCTAATCTTTGGCCCACAGTCTTTGGCCCATGCCAACGACTAAATAAATGTCATTTTTTTTTGCATTATTTACCTGCATTAATTTTAATTATTAAAAGAATTCTCAAATTAAATATGATTATCTCATTTTACAGATGAAGTGTTGAAGCACAGACACGTTAAGTGAGGTGGCCAAAATTACACAGCCAGTTACGTGGGAGAGCTAGGATTGAAACTCACATCTGTTTAACCCCGAAAATAATTAAACGGTATAAAACAAGTTGCAGGATAAGTGCATATTCAGATTTAGGACACACAGTAAATTCCGAAAATGCCATTGAAAAAGTAAACCTATATTGGTAATGGAGCAGAGTTTTGTAAACTTGACACTCCTGACATTCTGGACACTCAAGGACCATCCTGTGCACTGTAAGATGTTTACAGCATCCCTGGCCTCTCACCTGCTAGATGCCAGTAGCACCTCCCCTGCAAGTGGTGACTGCTAAAAGCTGTGTCCAGACATTGTCAAATGTTTCCTGAGACCCAATGGTCTGGAAGTATCAGGGAAGGCTTCAAGCAGAAAGCAGGCTTTGAGAGGTCCTGGTAAGAACTTACATAGCAGTTCCCAGCTTTAAATTTCAAGAACAATTTAAAAATCTTAAATTAAAAATAAATTAATGGACACCATTTTATTTTTTTAAATCTTGATTTCTTCTCAAAAGAGAAAAAAACACCAGGATACAGGTGCAGAACATGCAGGTTTGTTACATAGGTATACATGTGACATGGTGGTTTGCTGCATCTACTGACCCTTCCTCTAGGTTTCCTCCCCTTAATCCTCACTCCCCACCTGACCCTGGTGTGTGTTGTTCCCCTCTCTGTGTCCATATGGTCTTAATGTTCAACTCCCACTTATGAGTGAAAATGTGTGGTGTTTGGTTTTCTGTTCCTGTGTTAGTTTGCTGAGGATGATGGCTTCCAGCTTCATCTATGTCCCTGCAAATGACATGATCTCATTCCTTTTTATAGCTGCATAGTATTCCATGGTGTATATGTACCACATTTTCTTTTTCCAGTCTATCATTGACGGGCATTTCCGTTGGTTCCAAGTCTTTGCTATTGTAAACAGTGCCACAATGAACATAACGTGTGCATGTGTCTTTATAATAGATCAATTTATGATCTTCTGGGTATATACCCAGTAATGGGATTGCTGGGTCAAACGGTATTTCTAGTTCTAGATCCTTCAAGAATCACCAAAGTGTCTTCCACAATGGTTGAACTAATTTACAATCCCACCAACAGTGTAAAAGCATTCCTATTTATCCACAGCCTTGCCAGCATCTATTGTTTCCTGACTTTTTAATAATTGCCATTCTGAATGGCATGAGATGGTATCTCATTGTGGTTTTGATTTGCATTTCTTTGTTGATCAACAATGTTGAGGTTTTTTTTTTATGTTTATTGGCCATGTAAATGTCCTTTTGAGAGGTGTCTGCTCATATCCTTTCCCCAATTTTTGATGGAGTTTTTTTTTTCTTATAAGTATGTTTAAGTTCCTTGTAAATTCTGAATATTAGACCTTTGTTAGATTGGTAGATTGCAAAAATGTTCTCCCATTGTGTAGGTTGCCTGTTTACTCTGATGATAGGTTCTTTTGCTGTATGGAAGCTCTTTAGTCTAATTAGATCCAATTTGTCAGTTTTGGCTTTTGTTGCAATTGCTTTTGGCATTTTTGTTGTGAATTATTTGCCCATGCCTATGTCCAGAATGGTATTGCCTAGGTTTTCTTTTAGGGTTTGTATGGTTTGGGGTTTTACATTTAAGTCTTTAATCCATCTTGAGTTAATTTTTATATAAGATGTAAGGAAGGGGTCCAGTTTCAGTTTTCTGCATATGGCTAGCCAGTTTTCGCAGCACCAGTAACTGAATAGAAGATCCTTTCCCCATTGCTTGTTTTTGCCAGGTTTGTTGAAAATCAGATAGTTGTAGATATGTGGTATTATTCCTGAGGTCTCCGTTCCACTCCATTGGTCTATATGTCTGCTTTGGTGCCACTGTCATGCTCTTTTGGTTACTGTAGCCTTGTAATATAGTTTGAAATCAGGTAGCGTGATGCCTCCAGTTTTATTCTTTTTGCTTAGGATTGTCTGGAGTTGTCTTTGATTCCATGTGCAATTTAAAATAGTTCTATTTTTCTAATTCTGTGAAGAATGCCAATGGTAGTTTGATGGGAATAGCATTGAATCTATAAATTAATTTGGGCAGTATGACCATTTTCACGATATTGATTCTTCCTATCCATGAGGATGGAATGTTTTTCCATTTGCTTATGTTCTTTCTCTTTTCCTTGAGCAGTGGTTTGTAGTTCTCCTTGAAGAGGTCCTTCAGATCCGTTGTTAGCTGTATTCATAGGTATTCTATGCTTTTTGTAGCAATTACAAATCAGAGTTCATTCATGATTTGGCTCTTTGCTTGCCTATTGTTGGTGTAAAGGAATGCTTGTGATTTTTTTCACATTGACTTTGTATCCTGAGACTTTTCTGAAGTTGCTTATCAGTTCAAGGACATTTTTGGGCTGAGATGATGGGGTTTTCTAAATATAAAATCATGTCATCTGCAAACAGAGACAATTTGACTTCCCGTCTTCCTATTTGAATACCCTTTATTTCTTTCTCTTGTCTGATTGTCCTGGACAGAACTTCCAGTACTATGTTGAATAGGAGTGGTGAGAGAGAGCATCCTTGCCTTGTATTGGTTTTCAAAGGGAATGCTTCCAGCTTTTGCCCATTCAATATAATATTGGCTGTGGGTTTGCCATAAATAGCTGTTATTATTTTGAGACATGTTCCATCAATACCTACTTTATTGAGCATTTTTAACATGAAGGGATATTGAATTTTATCAAAGTTCTTTTCTGCATATATTGAGATAATCATGTGGTCTTTGTCTTTGGTTCTTCTTATGTGATGGATTGCGTTTATTGATTTGTGTATGTTGAACCAGTCTTGCATCCCAGGGATGAAGCCAACTTGATCATAATGGATAAGTTTTTTGATGTGCTGCTGGATTTGGTTTGCCAGTATTTTATTGAGGATTTTTGCATCAATGTTCATCAGGGATATTGGCCTGAAGTTTTCTTTTTTTGTTGTGTCTCTTCCAGTTTTTAGTATCAGGATGATGCAGACTTCATAAAATGAGTTAGGAAGGAGTTTCTCCTTTCAAATTGTTTTGAAGAGTTTCGCAAGGAATGATACCAGCTCCTCTTTGTATTTCTGGTAGAATTCAGCCATGAATCCGTCTGGTCCTGGACATTTTTGGTTGGTAGGCTATTAATCACTGCCTCAATTTCAGAACTTGCTATTGGTCTATTCAGGGATTCAACTTCTTCTTGGTTTAGTCTTGGTATGGGGTATGTGTCCAAAAATTTATCCATTTTTTTCTAGATTTTCGAGTTTATTTGTGTAGAGGCTTTTATTGTATTCTCTGACGGTAATTTGTATTTCTGTGGGGTCAGCGGTGATATCCCCTTTATAATTTTTTATTGTGTCTGTTTGATTATTCTCTGTTTTCTTCTTTGTCTAGCCATAGGTCTATCTATTTTGTTAATTTTTTCAAAAAACCAACTCCTGGATTCTTTGATTTTTTGGAGGGTTTTTCGTTTCTCCATCTCCTTCAGATCTTCTCTGATCTTAGTTATTTCTTGACTTCTGCTAGCTTTTGGATTAGTTTGCACTTGCCTCTCTAGCTCTTTCAATTGTGATGTTGGAGTGTTGATTTGAGATCTTTTTAGCTTTCTGACATGGGCATTTAGTGCTATAAATTTCCCTCTTAACACTGCTTTAGCTTTGCCCCAGAGATTCTGGTTCGTTGTCTCTGTTCTTATTGGTTTCAAAGAACTTCTTGATTTCTGCCTTAATTTCAGTATTTACCCAGGAGTCATTCAGGAGCAAGTTGTTCAATTTTCATATAATAGTGTGGTTTTGAGTGAGATTCTTAATCCTGAGTTCTAATTTGATTGCACTGTGGTCTGAGAGACTACTTGTTATAATTTCAGTTCTTTTGCATTTGTTAAGGAGTGTTTTACTTCCATTTGGTAGTATTTGCATATACCCTATGCACATTTCCCAAATACTTTATTTTTTAAAGAAATTTTTATTTCCATAGGTTATTGAGGAGCACATGGTGTTTGATTACATAAGTTCTATGCATATACTTTAAATCATCTCTAGATTACTTATAATACTTCATAAAAGATAAATGATATGTGAGTAGTTGTTATTTTTTGTTCCTATTATATTTATTGTTGTGTTGTTATTTTTGTTCCTTTTTTCCAAATATTTTTGATCTGTGGCTAGTTGGATATGGTTTATGAATCCACAGATATACAGGGCCGACTGTATTAGTTCCCCAGGGCTGCCATAGTGAAGTGGGTGGTTTAAAACGACAAACATAGTCTCTCCCAGTTCTGGAGGCCAGAAGCCCAAAGGAGCAGCATCAGAAGGGGTGGTTCTCTCCAAGGGCTTTGAAGGAGAACCTGCTGGAAGAGCTACGCCACCCTCCTCACCTCCGTTGGTGGCTGGCAATCCCCAGCAGGTGTTGGCTTACAACTGCATGACCCCAATCCCTTCCTTTACTGTCAAATGGCATTCTCCTTGTGTCTCTTCCCTTCTTCTTATAAGGACAACAGTCATATTGGGTTAAAGGCTCATCTTCCTCCATTATGACCTCATCTTAACTGATTCCATCTGCCATGACCCTGTTTCCAACTAAGGTCTCTTTTTGAGGTACTGAGTGTCAAGTCTTCATCATGTCTTTTTGTGAGACACAGTTTAGCTTGTAACAATAACCTCTCTGTGAGATCTCCCGGATCTCCTGGATGATCTTCTCTCCTCCCAAATCTATCCTCTTCAGGAATACCACTCCTAGAAGGAATGGATCCAACAGAGATCACCCCTCTGTAACCCAACAACCCCATATATTCCACCATCCCTTTCATAAATTTTTACCCATAGGAGAATACTGCTGCCCCACCATATGCACTGGAGTTGTTTTTCTGCAGCAGGTGCAGTGCTTTTCACAGCTCTATCCATCGTCTCCTCCCCAGATCCCCTGGAACCACCCATGGCCTGCATCTATGAAATGAGAGCCAGAGAGCTAGGCTCCATTTGACACAATGAGGAGTTCTGTTTGGTTTCGTGATAAGAGCCCATAAGAAAATGCAACCCTTGTTCCAGCAGTGCAGTGTGCTTAGAATTTTTTTGACCTTCTAGAACCCTCAGACTCACTTAAATTAGAAAAGGACACTAGCTTTACCATGCATGTTAAAGTTAGGATATTATGCCGAACTTCTATCTGCCCTGAAGTGGACAATGTGTAAATGATGGGATAAAGGGAAGAGGAAAAGGAATTGAAGGAGGTTCCAGGAAGGTATGCTGGGGCAGTGAGGAAAGATGACCCTGTCAAAGAAATAAATAATAACCCTTGGTAAAATCAGTGGATAAACTCTTAAGAGGCTGATTTTGAGAGAACAGGGATGAAGGAGAGTCAGTGACCATCCACACTGGGGGATGCCCATGAAAAAGTGAGGAATAAAATCCACCAGCTTCTGCATCGTGAGCCTCACCAGCTGGGACACAACTTTGCTCCATGGTCTTTGAATGTAAAGACCATGGTAAGAGCAGCTAAGTGCTCGGTTCTAAAAATGTTGAAGATTGTGGTATGTCAGAATGGCCCTGTAGCCAGGCAGATTGCTACCAAGGAAATCCTAGTAATAGCAACCAAGAGACCCATCCAGGAAGGGCCACCTTTAACACAGGTTTGAGGAAATAGCATTAGCTGGAGGTTGTATGGTTCTGGGACTATGCCACTAGCTTGAGCCTCCATGGCCTCATCTGTAAAATAGGGACATGTGAAAACTTCAGAAGTCCTATCCCAAATTTAGAGATCCTGCATGTGGTCCCAGGGGTGGAAATGTAGGAGAAGTTTTCTTCTAGCACTTTTTCCAACCTGCTCTCTCATTTATTTCCTCTTAGCAAGCCTCCCACCTTGCTGTTCCAGCTGTGGGTTTCTTGTTAGAGCTCCAACCTTATAAATACCTCCATGGCCAGAAATTGTTTTTCTAAAAATGTAATATGCATGCAAACTCAACATGTGAAACCCTAGAACAATTGAATTCTCCTATACCCAAAATCAATTGTCAACGTGCATGTAAAATTAAAATAGTGCTAAGCTCTCCATAATGAGGTGATTGTGCTAAGTGAACATCTGATTTAAGAAGTGGCTCAGCAGTACAGGACTGCGTGGCATCATCTAATCGTGCTGCAGCAGGAAATATGCCAGATTCCAAGCTAGCAGACAGTTGAGGGGTGAGCAGGCACCGTGCCAGTCTGGAGGTGTGGTGGGGAGGAGCTGGGCTCACGAGTGAGGAGGCGCTCTCTGATTCAGGCCCCCTCAGTCTTCGACCTCTTCCCTGTCCCCCAAAGAATGAAAATTAAAGCTTAGAGGACAGAGAGGGAGCAAGAGAGAAGAAGCATAAATAAAAAGAGGGCAAGCAGGGTGGGAGGGCTGCAAGATGAACACAGAGGACAAGCAGGAGTGAAGGTCTGTTCTGTGGACAGAGACAAACTGCTCTGACACCTGAGCTTGTCACAGGATAGACCTTGGCTAGAGGCACAGCTCAGCCAAGGAGGGTCAGAGCCTGTCCTTTGTCCTCCTTTGCAGGAAAGGAGACAGGCCCAGAGCAATGGGATGGGTGTTAGCCATGAAGGAGCTGGGAGTCACCCTAAGTCTCTTCACACCTGGACATAGTTCCCTACCTGCTTGTCATTTTCCAAAATGCTGCTATTACATTAGCTTTTACAGTACAACTTTTGGGTCATACCTGACTCTTTCCCTCTGTTTCCTCCTTTAAAAAGCGAATATTCCTGAGAGGAGTAACTCTTCTTACTTTGGTAGCACTAACAGCAAGAGAAGAGCGGTGGACATGCTGGAGGTAAACACGCATCCTCAGGCATGGATGTATATGTACATCTCAAGGGCCAGACACTGAGCAAGGGGTGAGTGCAATGCAGAGATGGTGGCATGGCGCCTCCTGATCTAGTGTGAAAGAGGATAACAACCCCACACGGCCAGCACTGAGTGTGTTGGGGGATGCTCAAGGTAAAGGGAAGGAGGGAGGAGCAGAGCAGGGCCCATTTATTTCTTAGGGCAAGAGGACCTTTGAGCAGTCTTGAAAGAACAACAAAATTTAGCAAATGGAAAAAAGGAAGAGGAAGAGCATCTACAAATGCATGGAGGCCAAGAAACAGAGACCTGTTTGAAGACAGACCAGTGTCTGAATGGCTGGAATAGAATTTAGCATCTGGAGAAGCAACAAGAATTGAGGTGGGAAGAGTTGAGACAGAGCTGACACCACCTGACTCACGACTGAATGTTCAGGTGGAGTGGAAAGGTCTTTCCTGGTCCAGATAATTTCCAAGTTCCTTCTTCCCTAGGATTTATTAAAATCTCATAACAGCCACTACCTGTTAGCTTTGAGCAAGCCACCTCAATAATCAGAGCCTTTCTGTCTCTCCAGAGTGTCTTTCTCTTTTGAGAGTGTCTTTTGGGGAAGATCAATAAGATCACCTCTAGACTATCCACCTAAAAAGGGCTAGTGACTCACCACACTAGGCAGTTTGGGAAGCCTGTGGTAAGGAAGATGTTGGAGGGAATGGCACTGGTTATGGGTCCTCACTCTCTTGCCTGGAATCATGATTAATATACCAGTAGTTCAGTCTGCCTGAGGATAAACATATACAGATGCCCCTTGACTTACAGTGGGATTGCATCCTGATTAGCCTATTGTAAGCTTAAAAAATTTACATCAAAAATGAATTTAATACACCTTACCAACTGAGCATCATAACTTAGCCTAGCCTACCCTAAATGTGCTTGTGACACCAACAGTTAGGCAAAATCATCTAATGCAAAGCCTGTTTTGTAGTAAAGTGTTCAGTAGCTCATGTAATTAATGAATATTGTACCAAAAGTGAAAAACAGAAAGGTTGTGGGGTTAGAACCTTGACCTCTCCAGTTATCATGGGTGTGGCTTCAGTTTGTTTATTGTAAAATAGGGATAAAAACAACACCTCACCCCACAGGATATCAGGATGATGAAATTAAATAATGCTTGCTAAGATCTTAGCACAGAGCCTGGCACTGAAGGATGCTGAATAAATATTAGCCTAAAATAAAAAACAAAAAAATTAAAAGTAAATGTACTTACTTAAAATGATTCTCAGGTATCCTTTGAGATAAGTGTAAGAATCTAGAACTTTAAGCTTTTACTGACCTCTAAGGAGAGGATGACCCCATCCCTTGGGAAGTTTTCCTTCCTGTTCAGTAGTGGTTGCTGATGGAAGAGACTTACCCCAAATCAGGTCTGAATCAGGAAGGGAGATAACTCCAGGACCTGCCAGAGGCCAGAGCAGGATTTAGAAAGGAGAAAGTTACTTTGCCAAGCATCTTAGTAGAAACCCAGCAACATTAAGCCCTTACCCCACATAGCAATTGACTGCCAAAAAAAATCCAGACATTACAAATAACTGTCAAAAGTTGCCTAGCTGGCTGGGCATGGTGGCTGACACCTGTAATCCCAGCACTTTGGGAGGCCAAAGCGGGCGGATCACCTGAGTTCAGGAGTTTGAGATCAGCCTGGCCAATGCTCTGAAATCCTGTCTCTACTAAAAACACAAAATTAGCCAGGCTTGTTGTTACATGCCTATAATCGAAGCTACTTGGGTGGCTGAGGCAAGAGAATCTCTTGAACCCGGGAGGTGGAGTTTGCAGTGAGCCAAGTTCATACCGCTGCACTCCAGCCTGGACAAGAGCGTAACTCAGTCTAAAAAAAAAAAAAAAAAAAAAAAAAAAAAAAAAAAAAAAAAAACAGTTGCCTGTCTGGCAGCATTATCTCATGTTATTTACAGTGAGAAAACTGAGGAACATAGGAAGCAAGTGACCTTTCCTTTCCTAACAATGCATGGCCAATGAGAGGCAGAATGCCAGACATCTAACTATTGGTATAGTTTCCCTTAGATTTGCATCTAGTTTCTGAAGTGTGGATTCTAGCAGGAGTTGGAAGGGAACAAGGGGGAATGAGTGGCATTTGCCAATGTTGCTCTTTGTGGCTCAATGAGGACACCTCGGGGGCCTGCCTTGGCCCTAGGTTCGGCAGAGCCTGCAAGTGAGCTTGATTGGCATATCCCATGCCCAGATGTCACCAAGTCAGAGCACAGCCATCTCTGGGGCAGGTGCCATTGGCCCAGGGACAGAAAGATAGGTTTGAAAACCTCTGGAAGTCACACGGGTTCTCATGGAATCATCGCAGAATTTTTGTAGGAGTAGTTGCTACATCTTTAGCCTAATGCGGTATTGACCATCACTGCTGCACCCCAAGGCTGAATACTTTTCCAGGAGGGTTTGTTTCTGTCAAAGACTCTCACTACTCATCTTCCTTTTCCTCCTCCTCTCTGTTGTAGGTAGGGGGCACATTCAACTTATCATCTAAATAGGAATACTTTTAAGAGTGAAAGGAGGCGTCACCTGGACCATCCACACAAGAAACCCCCAACTTCAATCCCAATTCTTCCCAACCCTTAGGTTGAGACTCCTGTCTGAGTGGAGGAAGCTGTCTTTGTGCTCATATGTAATCACAGAGGAGCTGATTGCAGAAGAGAAGCAGGCAGCCAGAGAAACATTTTCACAGCTACACGTCCTCTTGGGAGCAAAAGAACCAAAGAAGCTGTTTCAGAGATGGTACTAGAGGGTAGAGTGGGAAAGCTTCTGAAAAGAGTGATAATCTGCAAAATACAAAACACTCAAATGAATGCCTCCCACCTGCTCTCCAAATAGACAGATTCTGCCCATCCTTCAAAGCCCAGCTCATGCTCCTCCTCTGTATTGCCTCCAAAATCACCCAGGCACTGGAAGCCTCCTCCTCAGATCCTGGTTTTTCTCACTTTTTAGACTGTGGGACTTTATGGTTTCCCTTGTAATGTGCCTTATCCAGTTATCTAATAATTTATCCTTGAGTATACTTTTTAACCTCCCTACTAGGAGAGCAGGGCAGTTTTATGGCTACATTTTTGTAATAGGGCATATGTGGGTGTGTGTAAAATATATGCATATAATATTGTATGTTATATGTATTTTTCCACTAAATTTATATATATATATATATTCTACTAAATATATATACATACAAGAATTACACATACATACATATACATAGAGACACACTTATATAGTCATGCATAAATGAAAGTAAGAATTAATGTTCAGTTAGAGAGGTGAACCTCCGGGATATGTTTATCTCAAAAGAATCAAGGAGATATTCCCAGAGAACAAGAATTCATTTACCTAGCAATGAGTGATGGAATTTTCACTGTGGGAGTTTATAGGTTGAGGAGAGCCTGATGTCTGTGCTTTCACACCTAGATCTTTGGTTTGGGGACTGACATTGCGAGGATCTAACCAGGTGGCTTTATGAAGTCATTCTCATCTTGGGAGGTGGATAAACATAGAGGAAAAAGTAAAACCAAAGGACAAGGCCAGCTACCAAGTGGGCAGCATTTCTAGGAATTAGTTACTCAACCCTTTACTAGGATGAGTAATGGTGTTGGCAGTTGAGTCATTAGTGCCAGCTTTGGAAGCTATTCCTTATTGATTTCTGCTAGGCGTCAGCCCCTTGCCAATCAATGGCTTAGAGACAGAAGACTGGACCCAGAGACTGGTTAACAATCCCTTTCAGATTTTTAAGTCAGGGGACTCTTTTCTAGGGATCTCCCATTCATTTAGGCAGAGATGAGTTTTGCTTTTTTAAGCCTCCTACCTCTCCCTTGCCTCTATCCACAGAAAATAATGCCCATGCTTGCAGTTCCATCTTGAAAGTTTTCTTCTGAAGCTTAGTTGCTAATTAGATATTATTTATACTCCCAAACATACGCACGTGTCCTGCTGCTCAGCATGCTGTTCTCATGAGCGTCCTGGTACCCCCGCTGCTCTTAAATGTCCCCATCACTCCAGCTCCATGCACTGACTTCGACAGGCACCCCACCCGGTGAATCCTGTGTCTGAACAACTCTCATAATTAATGTATGCCAGAACCCACTTACCTTGGCCCCATCCATCTTCCCAAGGGTCCTCTATCACTGGTCAGTGGTGAGCTAGGAAAAGTCATGATTGAGATTCCTTCTCTCCTCCACTGAGAGAAGAGCCAGGCCAGTGAGCACAAAAGAACAGAGCTCTCTGTGAGCCATGCGAGGAGCCTCCGGAAGCTAGGAGACCTCAAGGTAACACCCACCCACCTGACCCTACCTCATTCACACACACAGCCTCATCAGAATAATCCAGCAGAATTTTTAAAAATCTACGTTATAGTCTTTGTGAGTTTAGTGTCTTGTAAGGAAATATCCATAAATTGTAATGCCTGTGAGTTTAGCCTCAATTCTTGTCTTTCTGGTATGACTTCTCATTTAAAAGAACATCTTTAATCAGCTGTAAAACAAAAGCCAAGGAGGTGTGCCCAGAGCTTGGAGAAAAGGAGAAAGCCTGACAGAGAATGTTGGAACAATTAAATCCACTGCCGCTCTCCCAAATTACAAATTGGAATCACCTGCTCAGGGTGTGCCTGGCTCACTCCATCCTTCCCCACTGCAGCCTGATTAAGGATTCCAGGCAACTGACTGGTGCTCCCGGACATGCGTAAAGTAAAATCCCTCATCTGCAAGCCGATTCACACAACAGATTCCCTAATAAGGCATGAGGCAAAGCTGCCCTGGTGCATCTGTTTTGTCATGCATCTCCAGCAAATCCTAGGACCATAGGAGAGGCAGAGGCAACACTGGTCCCAAATATACTCATCATATTTCTGTGAATGGACTCCGAATTTAAGGCTTGGCCTCAACCATTCAGTGTTGAGGATACTGTCAGGTTCCAGTGCAGAATTCATTATGAAGTTGTTGGATTCATTTCTTGAGCAAAGGTTTGCTGAGTGTCTATACTGTGCCAGCCACTGGGTTACTCACTGAGGATGTGGGGGAAGAGAAAGTCATAGAAAGAGGTCATTGCCACACACTTTGTTGAGTGCTATTGTAGAGCTTATTTGCCAATTTCTGTAGGAACATAGCAGATGTCATGACCATCGCTATCTAAGAAGGAAGGAAAGGATGAAATGTCAAAGAAAGAGCCGTAAGAAAGCAGTCTTGAAGGATAGAATCTGGGGAGCCACTGTGAAACCTGAGTGGAAAACTGGCTTGCGATAGATGAAAGTATCATGCCTTCCCCTACACACTAGCAGTACATAGGGATATGTTGGGTGTGGTGGTTCCTCTTGGCACCAGAGCAGTCTTGCCCCCTTCCTCCCAATACTGTTTACCAGCTACTCACACTCTGTCTCTGGCTCCTCAAGGGCTTTAGAAACACTGCTTTCCTCTAGTCATGAAGATGGGCCAAGTGAATGGATGCAGAACGCGGCCTTGGGAATGATGCCTTGTCAACATCTCACACCCTTTTGCGGTGTGTGTTAGTCTGGGGCCCACCTCTCAGCTTCCTGAAAACTTTCTGATGTCTCATTGGCATCTCTCTCTAAAAGAAGGGTCTCTTAATACTCTTTGTATCTTTTTAGGTCAGAGACACCCAGCAATAAGTAGCAAAGCAACCACCACAATGTCTAGCATGTATTAGGGGCTCCATGTTTTAGTTAAAATGATTTAAATAAATAATGAAATTCTAGTTAAATTTTAGTTAAAATTGTTTATTATATACATGGGGTTATATTTACAGGTAAAAAGGGGGACCTTTCTCTGGAAACCATCAGCTTTTGTTACACACACACACACACACACACACACACACACATAAATTATCATATTTACATATAGGATTGTTCAGATATTAGAACACACACAATTATTTTCAACGCACTAAGCCACACAGATAAAAATCCTGGCTTTCTCTCTCTCTCAGAGCTTGCAGGCAAAATTCTACTTGAATTCAGGACAGCATTCTGCACATTCTCCCTGATGGAGTGAGAAGATGAATCTGCTAGGGAAGGAAATACGTCCCCACTCAGCAAATTAAGAGCAAGAACCATCTGTGTTTTCCAGAAGGTCCCAGCAAATTCTAAGAACAAGGTAATTTTTTGACATTTCACATTTCTCTTCCCTGGGAGAAGGGTGAATGGAAGTTCTTGGATACATATCTATTTAGCCATCTTAGATCCACAAGGAAGCTATGGGGCGAGAAAAAGAGCCAGATGAGTGGGATCTTCATACTGGTACCTGGGTTGGTTTGAAGGATCAGACAAGACAAGCCTGAGACTGTAGAGGATCAAGTGAGATTCTCGGCCTGACACGGGAGTAAGTGGCTCTCAGGAAAGAGATCATTTCAGTGGGAGAAATTAGGTGAGACTCCTTTAGCCTGTTTACCTACCATCAATAAAATGGGAGTGGCGAAACCTGCAAAGGAGGTAAGGATTCTTCTAAAATGGCAAAACAAACCACTGTGTATCCCTGACCTTTGATCCTTAAATGATGAGATCTCAAAAAATCTGTCAGGGTAGTAGTATTGAACCACCTCTGTAACCTTCATTTCATAATGATAGAGTTTGCCGTTTGCAAATATCTCACATTTCAACTTGTTTTCCTTTTGCATAAAACATCTTCTAATTAATCATATTAAAATATTTCATAAGGTTACTTTTAAGAAAAGCCTACCAAACTGATATAGAGGAAACTGAAAGCATCATATAATTTTATCCAATTATATGTGTACAGATTTGAAAACCTGAAAAAAATGGCTAATTTTCTAAAAAAAAATGTAAATTATCAAAGTAGATCACAGAGGAGATAAACAACTTAAGCACATCGTTTACCAAAAAAAGAAATTTGATTTTATTTTTAAGAGATGGGGGTCTTGCTGGGTGCAGTGCCTCACACCTGTAATCCCAGCACTTTGGGAGGCCAAGGCAGGTGGATCACTTGAGGTCAGGAGTTTGGGAACAGCCTGACAAACATGGTGAAACCCCATCTCTACTAAAAATACAAAAATTGGCCAGGCGTGGTGGCACACATCTGTAGTTCCAGTTACTTAGGAGGTTGAGGCAGGAGAATCCCTTGAACCTGGGAGGTAGAAGTTGCAGTGACCCAAGATCGCACCACTGCACTTCAACCTGGTGACAGAGTGAGGCTCCATCTCAAAAAAGAGAGGGGGTGGGGGGGTGGATCTTACTATGTTGTCCAGGTTTGAATGCAGTGGATATTCACAGGTCTGATCGTAAGGCACTGCAGCCTTGAACTCCTGGTCTCAAGTGATTCTCCTGCTTCAGCCTCCTGAGTAGCTAGGAAGACAGGCCTGGCAGAAATTTGATTTTTTCTTAATGTCAAGAAGCTCTTGCAAGAAAAAAAATACTTCCAAATTACTTTTATAAAATTAGAATAGCATTGATAATAAAACCTGACAAATCAAATACAAAATAAACCTGTAAACTACTTTGATTTAATGAATATCAATGTGTACATTCTACGTGAAATAGTAACATAGAGAATCAGGCAAAAGACCAAAAGAATAAGTATTCATGATTAAATGATGTATATTCCAAAAATGCAAAGATAGTTTGATGCTATTAATATAATTGGCCATATTAGATCAAAAGAGAACCTCCATAAATGCTGGAAAGGATATTGAAAAATTTCAACATCTTTTCTTAATGAAAAAATAGTTTTATAAATACACAGCTCCTCATTATGATAAAACTTCATATATCTTAAGTCAAAAGCTTCATGATTAATGGAAAAATATAAGCATTACTATTAATGCTGGGAACTAAATAATGATTTACTTAAATAAATCACTCTTGTTTCAGGAATTATTTAAATGCAAAATAAAAATAACTACATCCTCATGTTTACTACAGGACTATTCACAATACCAGAGATATGGGATCAAACTAAGTGTTCATCAACAGACAAATAGATAAAGAAAATATGGTATATACACACAATGGGTTACTATTCAGCCACAAAAAAGAATAAAATCATGTCATTTGCAGAAAAATGATTGGAACTGGAGGTCAACACGATAAGTGAAATAAGCCAGGCACAGAAAGATAAATATCACATATTCTCACTTACGTGTGGGTGCTAGTAAAGTGAATCTCATTGAGATAGAGGGTAGAATGATAGATACCAGAGGATGGGAAGAATGTGTAGATGAAAAGAGATTGGTTAATGGGTACAAATATACAGCTAAGTAGAAGGAATACATTCTAATGTTTGGTAGCAGAGTTGAATGACTGCAGTTAACAACAATGTCTTGTATATTTCCAAATAGTCCGAGGAGAGGACTTGAAATGGCCCCAACACATAGAAATGATACATATGTGAGGAGATGAGTATGCTAAAGACACCAATTTGAACGTTATATATTCCATGCATGTAACAAAATTTCACATGCACCTCATAAATAGGTAAAAATATGTACAAATTACAGAAACAAAAATAAAGATATACAGATTGGTAGAAATAAATAAAACTTTCTGATCTCAGATGACATGCTTCCTATGTAGAAAATCAGAAAGAATAAACCACAAAAATATTTGAAACTAATAAGTGATTACAGCAACATTGCAAGATGCAAAGTCAATTGCTTTCCTATGTACCAGCAATGAATAAGTAGAACTTAAAATTTAGAAACATAATGCCATTGACATTGGCACTCCAAAAAATTAAATACTTAGGTAAAAATCTGACAAAATATATACTAGATCTATATGAAGAAAAGTACAAAAGTCTAATGAGAGAAATGAACTAAGTAAATGGAGGGATGTTCCATGTTCATTGATAGGAAGACTCAATATTGTCAAGATGTCAGTTTTTTCCAACTTTACAAATAGATTCATCGCAATCCTAATCAAAATACCAGCAAGTTACTTTATAGATATTTAAAAGGTGATTTAAAATTTTATAGAGTGAGGCAAAAGACCCAGAACAGCACCTGCACGCCTATGTTTCTTACAGTACTATTCCCAACAGCAAATATGTGGAATCAGTGTAAGTGTCCATCAGTGATTGATTAGAGTTTTTAAAATATGGTATATGTATATTTGTTTGTGTGCATGTATGTATGTATATATGATAGAAAATTCAGACATGAAAAGTAAAATCATACCTTGTGCAACAATATGGATGAAACTGAAGGCCATTATCTTAAGTGAAATGACTAAGAAACAGAAAGTCAAATACTGTATGTTTTCATGTATAAGTAGGAGCTAAATAATGTGTACACATGGACATACAAGTGGTAGTGGAAACTGGAGACTCAGAAGTGTGAAAGGGTGGGAGGGGTGAAAGATGAGAAATGACTTAATGGGTACAATACACGGTATTGGCGTGATGGCTACAGTAAGCCCAAATTTTACCACTGTGCAATATATCCATTTGACAAAGCTACACTTGTATACTCCTAAATCTATAAAAATTTTAAAAGAAAAAAATATATTGAAGGAGAGCAAAGTTGAAGGATTGACAGTACCAGACTTTGAGACTTACTGTAAAACTACAGGAATGAAGACAGTGTAGTATTGGTGAAAGAACAGATAAACTGATTAATGGAACAGAATAGAGAACCAAGAAATAGACACACATAAATATAGTCAACAGACTTTTGACAAAGCAGCAAAGGCAATACAATGGAGAAAAATGTATTTTCAACAAACGGTGCTGGAACAACTGAACATTCACATGAATATAAAAGAATCTAGGCACAGATCTTATATCCTTCGTGAAAATTAACTGAAAATGGATCATAATCCTAAATGTAGAATGAAAAACTATAAAACTCCTAGAAGGTAACAGGACAAAACCTATGGGACCTTAGATATGGTCATAATTTTTTAGATACAACACCAAAGGCATGATCCATGAAGGAAATAATTGATAAGCTGGACTTTATTAAAATTATAAACTTCTGCTCTGCAAAAAGCAATGTCAGGAGAATGAGAATACAAGCTACAGACTGGGAGAAAATATTTTCAAAAGAGCCATATGATAATGGATTATTGTTCACAATGTACAAATAACTCTCAAAACTCAAAAATAAGCAAACAACACTTTTTAAAAAGAGCCAAGACCTTAACAAATACTTCACCAAAGAAGATATGCAGATGGTAAATAAGCATAGGAAAAGATATTGTATATCATATGTCATCAGGGAAATGCAAATTAAAACACAATGAGATACCACTTCACACCTATTAGAGTGGCCAAAATCCAGAACACTGACAACACCAAATGATGATGAGTATTTGGAACAACAGGAACTTTCATTCCTTGCTGGTGAGAATGCAAAATGGGACAGCCACTTTGGAAGACAGGTTGGCAGTTTCTCGTAAAACTAAACATATTTTTACCATATGATCAGTAATCGCACTCCTTGGTATCCACCCAAAGGAGTTGAAGTCTTACATCCACACAAAAACCTGCACACAGATGTTAATAGCAGCTTGTTTCATAATTGCCAAAACTTGGAAGCAAGCAAGATTTCTTTTGGTAGGTGAATGGATAAACTGTGATACATTCAGACAATAGAACTCAGTGCTAAAAAGAAATGAGCTATCAAGTCATGAAAATACACTGAGAAACCTTAAAAGCATATTATCAAGTGAAAAAAGCCAATCTGAAAAGACGATATACTGTATGATTCCAACTATATGACATCCTGCAAGAGGCAAAACTTATGGAGACAGTAAAAAGATCAATGGTTGCCAAGGGTTGGGGGTTGGGAAGTAATGAATGGGAGCAGCATAGAGAATTTTTACAGAAGTAAAAATGCTCTGTGCATGATGATGTATCATAATGTTCGATATGATAAAATGGTAGACATATGTCATTACACGTTTCTCTAAATCCATGAAATGTATAATACCAAAAGTGAACCCTAATGTAATCTATGGACTTTGGGTGATAATGGTGTGTCGATGTAGATTCATTCATTGTAACAAATGCGCTATTCTAGTGGGGGATGTTAATAGTGGAGGAGGCTGTACATGTGTGGGGACACAGATTATATGGGAACTCTCTGTACCTTCCTCTCAATTTTGCAATGAACCTGAAATTTCTCTTTAAAAATAGAGTCTTTAAAGTCATTATACAAAAAAGACACTTGCACAGGCATGTTTATAGCAGCACAATTTGCAATTGCGAAAATATGGAACCAGCTGAAATGCACCTCAATCAATGAGTGGATAAAGAAATTTTGGTATATATATATATATATATATATATACACATGGAATACTACTGGCCATTTAAAAAAAATGAAAAAACGCCATTGGCCGCAAATCTGGATTTAATTGTAGACCATTATTCTAAGTGAAGTAGCTCATGAATGGAAAACCAAACATCATATGTTCTCACTCATAAGTGGGAGCTAAGCTTTGAGGATGCAAAGACATAAGAATGATACAATGGACTTTGAGGACTTGCAGGGAAGGGGAGGGTGAGGAACAAAAGACTACAAATTGGGGACAGTGTATACTGCTCAGGTGATGGGTGCACCAAAATCCCAGAAATCACCATTAAAAAACTTATTCATGGAGGCTGAGGCAGGCAGATCACTTGAGGTCAGAAGTTCGAGACCAGCCTGGCCAACATGGTGAAACCCTGTCTCTACCAAAAACACAAAAATTAGCTGGCTGTGATGGCACATGTCTGTAATCCCAGCTACTAAGGAGTCTGAGGCAGGAGGACACTTGAACTTGGAAGGCGAAGGTTGCAATAAGCCAAGATTGTGCCACTGCACTCCAGCCTGAGTGACAGAGTGAGACTCTGTCTCAAAAAAAAAAGAGAACTTATTCATGTAACCAAATACCACCTGTTTCCCAGAAACCTGTGGAAATAAATAATAAAAATAAAGAGTCTAACATTAAAAAAGAATGATGTGCAGCAATGTGTTTAACATCCATTTATATCCACAAATAATAAATAATATTCATAAGTTATTGTATATGCAAAGAATTGCCTTGAGACATGCAAGAAGCATACAGCAGGTTACCATTAGAGAGAACTGAGCAGCTGAGAGACAGGTGCACATGAGACTCCGTCACTTCCACATACCATTTTCTACTGTTTGAATGTCATACCATGTACAAAACACTAAATGCCCACTGATCTGTGACAAAGCAGCAAAGGCAATACGATGGAGAAAAATGTCTTTTCAACAAATGGTGCTGGAACAACTGAACATCCTTATGCAAAAAATTGACTCTAGGCACAGATCTTAAATCCTTCACAACAATTAACTCAAAATGGATCATAAGCCTAAATGTAGAATGAAAAACTATAAAACTCCTAAAGAGAAACAGGACAAAACCTACATGACCTTGGGTATGGTCTTTATTCAAAACACTAAATGCCCATTGATTTCCAATACCCAGGGTGATATTTATTTGTGGGATGCTCAGTTGCCTGTGCCAGAATCAGCCCTTTGGTTCCTGGCTCCTCTGCAAGGAATCCACCCCATTGGAGACTTTTACCATACCTTGTTTTCTTCTCAACTCCTGTCTGTCTTTATGCTTTCTGCCAACTTCCTGCCTACCCCTTCACCTTCACATCCTGCCAGGCCTTCAACCCTAGGTACAGACACACTACCTCCCTAGGGCTTTCCCTGCCCATTACCCCCAGGATCCCACTGCTTCTGGATCCATGGTCCCTTCCTGACTTGTTTCTTGTTACCATTCTCAAGTTTTCAGCTAAAATACACATGCCCAAAGAGCATATACCAATTTCTGTGGTCTTAATGTTGCTGTTGCTTGATGTGTTGAAACTTTATCATCACAGTGATAACACCAAGAGATGGAATCCTTAGGAGGTGATTAGATCATGAGGGCTTACAAATGGGATTAGTGCCCTAATGAAAGAGGCTTGTCTCCCTTAGTCTGCTGCCATGTGGGACATATAGAAGGAACCATCTATGAAGTCCAGGCCCTCACCAGACACTGAATCCACTGGTGCCTTAATTTTGGACTTCTCAGCCTCCAGAACTGTGAGCAATAAATTTCTGTAGTTTATAAATTACCTGGTCTAAGGAATTTTGTTATAGCAGCTGGAATGTACTAAGACAACTTGTCATACACATCTCTGTAATTCTATGGTGACTTTTTTTTTTTTTGAGACAGAGTCTCATGCTGTCACCCAGGCTAGAGTGCAGTGGTGCCATCTCAGCTCACTGCAACCTCCGCCTCCCATGCTTAAGCAATTCTCCTGCCTCAGCCTCCCAAATAGTTGGGATTATAGGCTCACATCACCATGCCCGGCTAATTGTTTGTATGTTTAGTAGAAATGGGGTTTCTCCATGTTGGCGAGGCTAGTCTCAAACTCCTGACCTCAGGTAATCCATCTGCCTCGGCATCCCAAAGTGCTTGGATTACAGGTGTGAGCCACCATGCCTGGCCTCCATGGTAACTTAAAAGTATCAAATGCTCAGTGAAAGAGAGGAGATTGATGATTTGCTTCTCTTGCCTTCATTGGTCAGCTCACTCACCTGATAACCTTTGGGATCTGGTATAAATTCAGACCCCACAGGGAACTACGCCGCTCCTGCTGTGCCAAGCAGAGGGCTGGCTGGTGCCAAGAAGAGGCAGGGCCAGGTGCCTTTGAGCCTGCCTGGTAGTCTGACTCCCATTGCCCAGGCCCATCTCATCTGTGTTCACTTGCCAGGAATCCCGAGGGTCTTAGAAGCCCAGGCTCTACATCCTACAAGAGTTGGAAATCGCTCTTACGGCTGAATTTACTCTGCAACCTAGATGCACCACACTTCTTCAAGCCTGAAGGACACAAGGGGATTCAGGCAGAAGACAAGAGAAAAGAATACACGCCCGATAATATAACCAGACCTGACAGGTTAGTTTAAAAAGCAAAATGCAATTCTGTCTGGATGAGAGTGTGTGAATATGGAAGAGTCTGGAGGCTGGGGGCCCAGGCCTGGCAGACACCGATTAGGTGGGATGCCTTTTCCTTTCTTTTTTTTTTTTTTTTAATTTTTATTGTATTTTAGGTTTTGGGGTACATATATCCAAAGGAGTATAAATCATTCTACTATAAGGACACATGCCTTTTCCTTTCTTAATCAACTCTCCGTCACTCACAAACAGGGCAGGCAAAAATTCCAGGCAAGAAGCAGAAGGCAGGCAGAGTTAGAAAGTGTCAGTAAAACAGCAGTGGATGGTGTTGGGCTGCCGAGACCCTCACTGGTTCCTCTAGGCCACCGCATGGGGAGACCCCAGCGGGATGGAGTGAAGTCTCTGTACCCTCTCCTTTTCTCAAGCCCTCCTTTCCCAGGTTGGGAAGGGTTAAATTATTCGTTTGGGGGGTGGATTCTTCTTTCTTTTTTTCCCTGCCCCTCGTTTGATCTCTTTTGGTGCAGTGCTACTGTTAACAAAAAATACAGCATGTTTGAGACAAAGTGTGCACAATTCCTCTTCCAGAAAGGAGGCCTTTGAAGAAAAGGCGAGTGATCAGAATAAAGAGAGGAAGCAAGCGGGGAGGGGATGGGAGGTGAGGGGGGAGCCCAGGCTAGGAGGGCTGGCTTTGATCTCCCCACACAGGCACGAGCCTTTTGTGCTTTCTTTATTTTATTGTTGGGATGAGGAGAGCCTTCTGCAAGGGTGTGAAGTGAGTGCTTAAGGAAGGGAGGCAGGGTGCAAGCCTTCAAAATTATAGCTGCAGACACAGAAGCCAGGGACCCCTCCTGCCTGTTCCCATGAGGCATCACCCAGAGCAGGTTAGTGAAGGGTTGTTCTGAGGGGAACCTCTTCCCATGTCCACTCCTCCTTCCTCAAACATCCACACTTCCACACCCCTACCACATTCACTCACACTATCTCACACACAGTCATGCACACACATTCATCATTCACACACATGCACACACACTCAGAATTCACACACACACACAGTCATGCACACACTCAGAACTCACACACACACAAGCTCACATTCAGTCATACACACACTCAATTCACACACACACACTAACACAGTCATGCATACATTCAGAATTCACACACACACCAACACACAATCATGCACACCTCAGAATTCACACACACAGTCATACACACACTCAGAATTCACACTCACACACACTAAGTCATGCACACACTCAGAATTCACACACACGTTAGCACACAGTCATACACACTCAATTCACACACACTAGGTCACACTGAGTTATATACACATTCAGAATTTACACACACTGTCTCACAGTCATACACATACACATGCATTCACCATTAACATACACACAGTATCTCACAGTCATACACACACACTCAGAATTTACACAGCACTGTATCTCAGTCATACACACATTCAACATTCACACTCACAGCATTAACACTGTCATACACTCTCAGAATTCATACTCACTATCTCACACACTCAGTCACACATACTAACACACTCAACATTTACAATCTCACACTGAATTCACACTCAGTCATACACACACTCATCATTCACACACTCACACAATCTCACACAGTCATACACACGCCCAACATTCACATTCAAAGTCTCACACAGTCATATACACATACCATTCACACACACTATCTTGATAGTCATACACGATAGTTATACAGTCAGAATTCTCATTCACACATATGATGTCATAGTCATACACACACATGTTCATGCCCCTTGCACACACAGTCACATACACATACCATTCACACACACTATCTTGACAGTCATACACTCAATAGTTAACAGTCAGAATTCTCATTCATACATATGATATCATAGTCATACACACACATGTTCACACCCCTGTCTCCCACTCAGTCATACCCACGCATGTACCCACTCACATATTCACACACACATTAACTCACAGTTATTCACACACTCACAAGTTCACATGCCCACACTCTACACTATCTCACACTCACACTATCACACAAAGTCCTACACACACGTTTATAGACCCCCACACTCATCAGCACTCTCTCACACACACAATTCACATACACACAGTCAATCTCACATCCATCCACATTCACATATTGACACCCACACACAGTATCTGACACATGATTGAGCACACACTACCCACATCCACACACTAACATACACACTCATGCATGGGGCGATCAGCTCTGCCAAGGTTGTTTGTGCAACATGATCAACAGGGGATTCCATATGACTCCTTCGCTAGCGTCTCTGATACATTCCTCCTTCCAACTCCCAAGACTCTGCCCCACAGCACCCCTGCCCACCCTGCCCATTTCCTGCAGGCCCTAAGCCTCGATTCAGATGAAGTTTTCCCACTGCCCCTGCTCTGGAACTTCTCCCCACCTTCCCTCACACACCTGCCCACAGCTGGCTACACTAATCCTTTAAGCAGAGGCAACAATGGGTAAAAGAGCTTCACAAGCAGCAGATCTTGGTGAGATCTTAGAATCTCAGCCTTAGCACCTGGGATTGCAGCCACAATGGTGGAGCACCAGGCCTCAGGAGCAGAGTGATGCAGATGTGGTGCAGGAAGAGGGGTGTGGGTGAGTTATCAGGTACCCTCAGAATTCAGCCACACACTAGCTCATACATGCTCACCATTCACACACAATCTCACAATCATACATACACTCACAATTCACACACACACACTCTAGCAGACATGCACATACTCAGAATTCACACACTAGCTCACACTCAGTCATACACACACAGAATTCACACTCACATTAACACACAGTCATGCACACACTCAGAATTCACACACACACTAGCTCACACTCAGTCATACGCATACTAAGAATTCACACTCACACTCTAACACACGTCTTTCAAATCATGTCAAGCATTCCATCAATCATGACCTTGGCCATGGAGGGGCGACTCCACTGGACACCCCCTTGGGAATTTTCATACTTCTGAAAGAAGGATCCTCCCAGCCACCAGACCTAGGAAGTGCACATGTTTGCACACACACTACCCACACCAGACCATGCTCGCTCCCCCAGAAGAGGTTGCAGCGTGTCCCCAGAAGGTCTCCTAGCTCCAGACACTTCACACAACAGAAAGGCAATCCCTCGACCCCCTACCCTTCCAGGGAACAAGTGTTTCCTAAGATGGTGCATGTACAAGACAGAGCCAGGCACACAGACCACTTTGCATCTCCTGTTGGACCTACAACTATGCTGGATAGGTAGTATATATCCTCAGCATATGGGGCATGGAAGACTGAAAAATAATACTCTCCTATCCTTTTGCTGTAACCTTCTCACACAGACCAAACTTAGACCAACAGGGCTCTGTGCGCCATCCAGTTAGCACTACTGGAGTGCTCTTAGGACAGTGCCTTGTCCTTGGCCTGCCAGGTTCTAGGTCAGCCTCTCGCCCCTGCTCTCATCCTGCATGGATAATCTCTGAGTCACATTTACACTTTCCTCCCCATCCTTAAGAAGACTCAGCCCTTGTCCTCAGGATACCCCAGGGTAAAAAATAAAGCAGAGCGTATACGGACTCAAGCTTCATCCACCACTACACTTACTAGCCCTTGGCAAGTTATTTACCTGCTGTCACACTCAGTTTTGTTTGCCGTAAAGCGAGTGTGTAACCTTCAAATTTAGAACTCCAGCACATGCCTTCCCCTTGGCTAGTAGAATGGTATATCCAGGGCTACTGGAATATCAAATAGGAGTCTCCAACTTAGCAGGTTGACGCTCAACTTCTGATTTCCCACTCCAAACCAGTCCTTTCCCGGTCTCCCCATCTCTGTGAACATCAGCTCCATCCTCCCACTTGCTCAAGCCAGAGTTCACAGATTTGTCCTTCCTGCCCAATAACCCAGTCTCCCAGGATTATCTTCCAAACATATTGAGGAAACCACCACTTCCCACCTAAATCTCCAACACCTTGCTCCAAGATACCAACCCCTCTACTGCATCAGCGCCTGACTTTTCTCTAAGCTTCCCTAGCTCCCTGTGTATAGCCGCAGGAAGGTTGTAGAATGATCCTACTATAATGTAAGTTATTTGGCACCCCTCAAATCCTGTAAAGGGTCTCTGTCTTACTCAGAGTGAAAGCCAACACTTTCCCAGGGGCCTACAAGGCCTCACAGGCTCTGCCCTCAAAACTGGGTCCGCATTCAAGCCTCATCTCACTGGTCCTCTCTGTCCAGGCCACACTAGTCTAACCCTATTGCTCTTTGAAGTGACCACTCACCCTCCAGATTCAAGCCTTTTGCCCTTGTAGTACCTTCTACCTGGAAAGCCTTTTCCCTAGGTATGCACGTGAGGACACATCCCGCACCTGCTCCATGACTCTTCTCAAATGTTACCTTTTCAGTGAGAACTTCTCTGCCCCCAGCCCTGGCACTTCCTCTCTGGCCTGCCTATTTCATGTTTCTCCATGGTCCTTATCGCCATCTAGCCTATTACCTTCCTTTTTCTTATTTATTTTATTTATTATCTGTCTCCCTTGGCTTGCATTGATCTTTATGAGGGCATAGGGTTTAGTTTGCTTTGGTTACAGATAGGTCCCTAGAGATGAGCACAGTGCCCAACAATAACACATAGTAAGCGTTTGTTGAATGAATTATTGAAGGAATGCGTGAGTGAGTGAATAAGTGAGTGATATTTATTAAATACTCCCTAGGTATCAGGCATTGTGAAAGTACTTTCCAGGTATTTACCCCTCTGTCTTCACCCTGACTCTGAGAGGCAGGTGGTGTTGTGATCCCCAAGACGTAAGAGCTGGAGCCTGTCATAACTTGCTGGGACGAACAAATGAGGTAATGTATGCAAAGTACAAGGTTCATAGTAAACTCAATAAATGCTGACAGTTGCTATGATGATCAACATCATCCAAGTTGTCCACACCCTTGTACCGAGCCCTTCCCTGGTAGCCATCCCTGGGCATAAGGGACTGACGCTGGGGCTGGTTGGAGAAGAAGCAAGGCCTGCTTGAAAATGGCCCCCAGATCAGCTCAGGTGGGGGCCTCTAAGTCGGGAAGCAGCACAGCCCCACACCACTTCAGGTGCTCAAGGCAGTAGCTCTGTGCCCAGATGGGCAAGCATTCAGGCTAAGTCCCCCGTGGGATGGACAAACCCACCAGCACAGGCCCAGGGGAGCAGGCTGCTTTGAAGCCTCCCCTCCTTGTGCAACTCCGGAGGAAGAGTCCCTTGCCCTGGCCTGGCCTCTGTTTCCTCACCTGAAAAGGTGAAGGGGATTGTGCCGCAGCATCCCAGCCATCTCCTTCAGCACCAAATGGCTGTCTGTCTGACTCCTGTGGTCAGAGGTACCAGAATAGGCTAAATACCCCCAGTGGCCGCCCACCCAGTGGGTGAGATGAGAGTGAGGCTGAGCACTGCTCCCTTTATCTCCTCTGTGCCTCTGCTGTCTGGCAGGGGTGAGCTGGAGCTTCCCTGGAGGCTGCCACGTGCCAGACTCCCCCAGAGTGCTGACTCCTGAGCCTCTCTGCTCATTTTCTATGCATTGAACTTCAAACACCAGAGAGGCACTCAGGCAGCAAGATGGGTGGATTTGGCCATTATGTTCTCTCTCTCCTTTTTCCCTTCATGTCCCCCAAGACAGGATTATGGGTTGCACCTATTAATTCTTGTCTGGAAGCAACAAGCCAACCTTTTCTCTTTGTGGAGTTTTATAACCTCCTCTGCTGCACTGGAGGAGGCAAGAAGCTATTCCTCTCGCCCAGGCAGCATCTGGAAGAAGGAGTGTCCTCTGAGTTAACTGGCTATGGAGGCAGCTGTATGAGAACCCTGGCCTTCTCCCCAAGGAGAGGAGGGGAAGGTGTAGGTGTCTGGCAGGTAGGAGCCTCCTAAGGGAAGATACCTGGAAATCTCCCTTCCCTGATCTGTTCCCCAAGGATGAACACAGAAATCAAAATAAAATTGTGCCCAGTGAACTCATTTATTCATTCATCTGCTTTTGACTAAGTGCCTCCCAAGTGCCAGGCACTGTGCTGGGCTCCAGGGTGCAGAGATAAATGGCACAGCCCGGAAGCAGAAAACTGGACAAGAAGCAGTGCAGTTCGTGCTTTTAATGCGGTGATAGTGGAAAGCACAGAGGACATGAAGCTCTGCCCAGAGAGTAGGGCAGGAAAGGCCAGTTTCTCCTAGCCCTGGGGGAGAAGGGTAGTGACTAGGGTGCCACACCCTGCTCAGAGCCAGGGAACGCTGATCTATGGAAGCAATGCCTGGGTGGACTTTGGAAGGTTAAGTAGAAGGAATAAAATATACGCAAGTTAGACCACTTAAAAGACAGAGTATATTTCTCCAATTACATGTACTTCCATATGGCTAAAAAGAACTGTTTCTATGGGGAAGAAGTAAGAGATGATGAAAGAGAGGAGTGGCACCTTGCACATCACGCTAAGGAATCTGGATGTTCTCCCAGAGAGCCCGGGATGCCACTGAAGGGTATGATGCAAGGATGTGACATGTTCAGTTTTGTGTTTTAGAAAGAGGACCCCTGGCCGGGTGCAGTGCTCACGCCTGTAATCCCAACACTTTGGGAGGCCAAGGTGGGTAGATCACGAAGTCAAGAGATCAAGACAATCCTGGGCAACACGGTGAAACTCCGTCTTGACTAAAAATACAAAAACAAAAAATTAGCTGGGTGTGGTGGCACATGCCTGTAGTCTGAGCTATTCAGGAGACTGAGGGAGGAAAATCCCTTGAACCCAGGAGGTGGAGGTTGAGGTGAGCCGAGATCACACCATTATACTCCAGCCTGGTGACAGAGCAAAACTCTGTTTCAAAAAAAAAGAAAAAGGGGGACTCCTATTGCAAGGAGGAGAGATGGAATTGTGATTGGGAAGTCATCCAAGTCTGACGCTGAGAGGAGAATCCATGCAGAAGGTTGTTATAGTAAAGATCCCGGCGGGGGGGCAGGGCAGGGCAGGGGGAGTGTCTGGGAGTGGAGCTTGTTTAGAAGACAGAATTTTCAGGTCTTGTAAATGATTCTATGATAGAGGTAAGAAGAAGAAAAGAGGAATGGAAGATGAAAGAAAAGGAGGGGGTAATCCTGAATTACTCATTTTGGTGACTGGGTGGATGACAATGACATTTGCTGAATAAAAATATTCAGTGTGAGAAGCAGATTTGCAAGGGGAAATGACAGGTTCACTTTCAGAGTGGTTGAGTCTCCGGTGCTTGGGAGCTACAAAGAGGGGAAGCTGAGAAAGCAGCTCCGGAAGGTGGCTCCATGGCACAGAAGCCAGGCCTGGCAGGGGCAGCCTGACATGTGGTTGTCAGGGGCCACCCAAAGCCCTGGGAATAGATGCAATCTCCCTTGGAACTTTTGTAGAGTAGAAGGAGAAGCAGGCAAGGATTTAAGCAGGAAATGTCCATAATGAATTGGAAAGGTCCCAACTGGACCACGACTTTCTTAAGAGCAAGGACTAAGCCGGGGATCCCCACTTAAATAGCCATGTTCCTGGACCGGAGAGTGCTCGAGTCACAACGTAACAACGATACAGGGTCTAAGAACACACTTAATAGAGAAAAAGAGAAGAGAGAATAGGGGGCTCCTTTCTAATTCATTAGGAACATTTCCTGCTTAAATCCATGTGGGCCTCCCACAAGAGACTTAAACACTCCTAAGTCCAAAAAGAAAGACTCAGTCATGGGGTTGTGCCTGTGCTGCCTGCCTGGCTCTGGAAGCTCTTAGCAGGGAGATGTTCATCAGATGGGTTCTTCTGGGGCCTCTGCAGCCATCCTCCTCCTCTTAACAGAACTACTCCAGGCTCATTGCTACCCCAAGGTTCCATGACCAACTACAATACAGGCCATCTTAGACAGAGCCTCCATTTACCTTCAGCGTTAGGAGGTGGCACTCCAGTGCTGAGAAATGAACCCTTCCTTATACTTGATACCACCCCCATCACCCAAGCCTACTCTCTAGTTCACCTTTGTATCCTGCCTAGATCCCTGTACCACGTTCCTGTTCTGATACACTATCTTTTCCTTATAGGTTTCTTAGGATTCCAGTTAGCCTTTGCACGCTGCTCAGCCCTAGCCCTGGGGAGAAGGCTGGTGACTAGGGTGCCACACCCTGCAAGCAGCTCACGAGGCTGTCTCAGGCTGACCACCTGCAGGTTCGTTGTCTGGGTTTCACCCCCCGGAAGTGTGTTCCTAAGCTTCATCTTTTAGTGAGAATGCGTTGATGCAGTCTGCACACCGGACTTGCCAGTGAGATTGAAACCCTGGTCCAGCCAAGAGAGAATCCAGGGGCCAGTGCCCAGGCTTTTTTCTGTCTGCCGCAGTCGTAACTGATCTGTCCCACCTCTGCCCTGGCTCTAATACTTGACTATGATATTAGATATCCATCTGCCTCTCATGCCTACATACTGTTTCTGTCCATCCAGAGCTGAACAGTTCTCACTGCACTTCCTTGATATACAGCAGTCACTTAATAATGGCTGCTTGGTGGCAATGAAGGATACACTAGAGGGCCAGTGACCTGACTGGCTCAGTTGGAAGCAAGACTGTGAAACTGGGCTTTCCTGCCCCACTTTCTTTCTTCCTTGATTCTTGCCTTCTGTCAATCCTCTTAAAACAGCGAAAACCCTATTCTCTCCTCTTTTTCGCTATTAAATGTGTTCTTTGACCCTGTATTCTTATTAAGTTGTGACTTAAGCGCTGTCTGATCCAGGAACATGGCTATTTAAGTGGGAATCCCTGGCTCAGTTCTTGCTCTTCAGAATGTTGTGGTCTAGTGGGGAGAAGGGTTCCCAGGTCACCCAAGCAGTAGGCAGAAGAGCCAATGCTTGTCTCTAAGCCATGTGTGTTCAGGTCCCTCACTGAAGACTTTTCAAGGGAAGGAAACCCAAACACCCATTCATCGAGCATTTATTGTGAGCACAGGGCCCTGCACAGAATTTTGAACTAGGAGTGCCTCTCAGTTAATCTTCAGCACAGTTTTCAAAGTCCAAACACCGACTTTACAGGTGAGGAAAGAGCAAGAGAAACGACGAAGACACAGGAGATGGGGGTGGGGTCATGGGAAATAGTGACAGCTCAGTTTGGCAAGGGTGTTGGTGGAGTAGCTCTGGGTCTGGGAACATACCTCCCTCTTTTGTCCTTGACTTTCTCATCTAAGGACCAGAGAGCTGGACTTAAGGACCTCTGAGTTCTATTTCAGTTCTTTTTCACACTCAGAATAATGCATGGTCCCTAGGAAAGCCACCCTCCACTGGACAAAGGTGTCCAAAACATTCCTCTTGGACCATGGTTCTCTCTGGGGAAGCAATCTGGACTTTACTTTCCCATAGCTGCCCAGTCTCACCCACAACATGGCGGCACTGAGATTTTATGACAGGGTCCTGTGGGACTTGCAACATGATTAAGCGCCAGATGAGAGAGTCGGGCTGCATACATCCTAGGAGATTTGCCTGGGCTTCATGCTCCAGGCTCGGGGCTAAGACTGTAGAGAAGGTGGAACCAAGAGCAGGTTTGGGAGGAGGAGTCAACCTCAGAGAAAATCCTTGCAGAATTTCTTCTGGGAATGTTCTCTGTGATCTGGGAGTACAGGCGGTTCTAGGGTTTTCCCAAGAGAAAACATACTTGTTCTCCCCCTTTCAAGAAAGCACAGACATCCGCATTCAGAAAGCCACACATTTTGTTGTCTTTTTAGCCCTCAAGTGGAATCCAGGTGATTCCCTGCAATGATTCTCAAGCTCTCGTTTGAGTGGCAGGATCTTTTGAACTCTGATATGTGGAAGTGGAGCTGCTCGCCAGCCCTTTAGGGAAGGGACCAGCCAGCAGAGATTCGCCCTCCCTCAGTTCATTCCCACTTCCTCTGGGGACGGGGCGTCCACTGCGAACAACAAAACCGACAACAAAACAAAACACAATCGTGGGCCATGCACCCCAGCTCACTCAAACAATCAGGAATTTTAAAATCCCACAGCATGGAAAATCGAAAGATAGGTGGCTCTGTTGGCTTCACATCCTCACAAGAACCCGGTTGTTCTTTGTTTTGTTTCTGCCACATTCAGGATGTTCAAGATGAGGATGTCTTTTCCAGGTGTCTCCCATCAGGGTCACAAGACAGCTGCCATTCATTGAGGCAGAGGTGGAGTCATTCATTCTTGCCATCTTTTTCAAAAACAAATCTTCTGGCCGGGCGCCGTGGCTCACGCCTGTAATCCCAGCACTTTGGGAGACCACAGCAGGTGGATCACCTAAGGTCGAGAGTTCTAGACCAGCCTGATCAACATGGAAAAACTCTGTCTCTACTAAAATACAAAATTAGCTGGGTGTGGCGGTGCATGCCTGTAATCCTAGCTACTAAGGAGGCTGAGGCAGAAGAATCGCTTGAACCTAGCGGGTGGAGGTTGCAGTGAGCTGAGATTGCACCATTGCACTCCAGCCCGGGCAACAGGAGCTAAACTCCGTCTCAATAAAACAAAAACAGACCTTCCCCAGGGGTTCTCCACCACCTACAGCTTCATCAGCCTAGGATGCTTGACACACACAAGTCGTGCCTTACCAAAACCCATCGTCTGCACTCAGAACAGGATATGGCTGTGCAGCCCTGAATTAGATAACTGAGTGGAGAACGGTGAGTTCCTAAACTCAGTCCAGACTGTGTTAGGAATGGAGAAGACGGGGTGGGAATTGCATAGCCAATCAGCAGCTTGCCCTAAAGAGGGCCAAGCTTCCTAGGCCTGGCAGACTTCGCTTCTTACCTGCTCTGCAACTAACTGGTGCTCATCTGCTGGGCTCTCCACCAGCCAATTGCCCTTTTCTCTTTCATCCAGCTGGTCTTGGGACAAAATCCTAATTTTGGTCAAAGTCCTTTTTCTCCTAGGTAGGGAAACTGTGATCCCTGAGCTCCAGCCAGAGAGGATGTGCTGCTGTCCAGGGCCTGCAGGAAGGCCCCAGGGTTCATGCATCCTGGTGTCCCTAAGAGAATCCATCTTGTTGCCCAGGTGCCCAGGGCTGCCAGGCTAGAGGAGTGTACATGAGGGTGCAGGAGATCTTGGTCACTGGAGCTTTCCACATGTGGACACTATGCATGTCGTATCATGCGTTCCCCCATTCTAGATGTGTGACTTCGGGCAAGTAACTCAATATCTCCACTGCCTCAATTTCATTATAAATATAATGTGTGTGTATATATATATATATATATATATATATATGTGTGTGTGTGTGTGTGTGTGTGTGTGTGTGTGGTATATGTGTGTATAATTTATATAACTATGTATAGAATAGTAGCAATCTCATAGGAGCATGTAAGAATTATCTGGATTTCTACATATAAAGCAGTTAGCACAGGGTAAGTTCTCAAGTGAGAGTTCATCACCGTTATCATCACCCTTGTCATCAACATCATCACAGTCACGTAGGAGACAATCATCACAGTCTCATGATGCCAAAGCAGGCTGCCTTCAAGTGAAGAGTCTGGAATGGCAGACTCCTGGTAGGTTTCATCACTGAGGCCTCAGATACTGCTGACCTCCTGGGGCTGGAAGAAATGGACTCAGGCTCTGACCCTCCTCACCCCAGAAGCTCCAATGGTGGAAGCAGGAACATCCCTGGAGCTGATAAACTGGGTGAGTCCCCAGAGCCTTGCATCTCATGGGCTCATGACGTTAATCATGCTACCCATCCACAGCCCTACCTCCCTCCCCACACCTGACACGCTTACAGTCACTCCTCATCACCATCTCATCTGCGCTTTGCACTCTTCCATTGCTCTGCCCTCCCGCAGGTTGACTGTAACTGCGCTGGTGGTGCCATGCAGGAAGCAACGTCAGGGCAAGGGAGGCACCTCTAGGCTGTTTGCCTGCAGCTCCAGGAGCGGCCTTGGAAAGCCAAGTGAGGGGGTGAGAGTCGGGGAGAGCTGATTCTTTGTACTTCCTCACAGGGGAACATCAGGAAACCCATATGGTGCTGCCGTCTGGCTGGGTTTGGGGCAGGAGAGCCAGAAGGATGGTGCACTGCCCCCTGCAATGGCTCAGAAGGAGGAAGTCAGTGATGTGTGCAGGTTTGATGGGATGGCGCCACATGTGTTCAACACACAGTCTGGGGCCATGACCGGCACATTCTTCCTTAAAAATACCCTGCTCAGCAGAATTTCCTCTGCTTTCTGAAAATGCAGCTCCTCCGGCTGGGCTTTCTGTCTGTCCCTCCCTCTCTGCACACCTTTCTGCCCTGTGTTCTCTGTACTTTTCCCTGTTTCCACACACATGCATCCCCTCCAGCTGCCTCCTTCTCTTTTCCCTCACTGTCTGCATTTCCCTCCCTCTGGGTGCTCCCACCCACGTTTTCTCTCCCAGACACTTCCTCTTGCTCTCCGTGGGGCCTCCTCTCCCTAGTGAAGTTCCTGCCAGCCCTGCTATCTGGGTTCACTCTGGCCCAGCCAAGCCTGGCTCAGGCCCACTGGACCCAGCCCCCACTGCCCTCTTCAGCACCCCACCCAGGGGGTTGCCCTCTAGAAATCAGGTCCATCCTGTAGCCCATTGACTGTCCCCAAACACTCAGTGGCAGGAGTGATTGATAAGAGGTCCTGCACAGGGAGGGGAGGGCAACGAGGCTCAGCTCTGAGCCCAGAGCCCCCCTCCCCTCTGCAGGATATCCATGAGGCCAGGCAGAGAGCAAAGGCGCAGACATGTGCGTGTGCATCGCGGCAAGAAGGCTGGAAAAAATGGGAGGCGGCACCTATAGGACCACATGGGAGCCCCAGAGGACAGGGCGGCTCCTCAGGTGTGTGGGAGCAGCCTGCTCACAAGGACAAGCATCCGGAAGATGGAGCCAGCCTGGCAGATGAAGAGGCTATGAGCGGTGGTGGTTCCGGCCGGACAACAGTGGTGGTGGCAGTGAGAAGGTAGGGAGAGCATGGGCCAAGGGGAGAGAGCCGGCCCAGGTGTTAGACTGAAGGTGACACCAATGGGCAGAGGAGAAAGAGAGGAGGCATGGCGAAATTCTCCAGTCCAGGATTGGGTGGAAGCACCTGTGAGCTTCATGTTTTTAGCATTTAAGCTTTGAATAAGTTAAATCCTGAGCAAAATGGTCCAGTCAGCCACGTGTGCCCTTAGCAACCTCCTGTGCATCTTCTGCAGCTTCAGCCTTGCCCTGAGGGAAGTGTGGGTCCCTTCACCTGGGAGAGGGCAATACAGGGAGCCTTAAAGGGCCCCCAATCCTGCAAGACAAAAGAGCTACCGGCCATCCACGGCAGGAACAGGACTTCAGAGAAAATGGCATCTTTCAGGGAGGTCATGGAGGCTCCAAGAGCAGCGTCCTGTGGTAGGAGAGGGGAGCCAGCCAGCCCTGGGGGGCGTGACAAGGAAACAGTTTTATTTTTCTAACAAATGTTCCTCCACACTTCTCTTGCAGAACCCAGACTCACTCACTGGGCAGAGGCTTCCTGAATGGCATCTTGGCCCAGTTCCATCACCTACCAGCCACTTTCATTTATCACAACAGTATCACAGTGGTCCTTAAGACGCAGTCTTGTTCATTTTAAAACTTCAATCTCAAACTCAGATCAAAGCTCCCCTCCTGTGGCTATAACAGCTTGGGGTGTGTGTGTGTGTGTGTGTAATAGGCATGGAAAGGATTGTGTTGCCAGATTTAGCAAACAAAAATATAGGGTGCTTGGTGAAATTTGAATTTCCGATGAATATTGAATACTAAATGAAAATATCCAAATGCATTTTTAGGGTATTTCCCAGGCAATATTTGCGACATATTTATGCTGACATATATTCATTATTATCTGAAATTCATCTTGAACTGGGCATCCTATATTTTACCCTGGGGTGAAGTAGTGCTTTTTTGGCTCCTGGGCATCCCCCCTCTTAGCCCCAGGGAGAAGCAGTGGCCCCAGCAGAGACACCCCCAGCTGGCAGGACTTCTTCTGGGTCTGCCCTTGAGTCTCCAGCTATCACCCACTGCCCTCTGTGGAGCAGGCATCACCACACCAGCTCCCAGGGGTATACACCCTGCAATGCTGTGGGTCCAGCTCCACTGCCCGATTTCCCTGGGAAGGCCCCCCTTCTGCTCAAGCTCTGCCATCCCCTCTCACCTCCTGCTACCAGATCCCTGCTGCTGACCCCACCTGTCTACGGTGGGGAACTCCAGAGACTTTCTCATCCTTATCAGATGGGGAAACCACAGGCCATCTCTCTCTCATTCTGGTTCTGCCTGTTTGTGTCACACAGGGACAGATCAAGCAGCCCGCAGGATAGCCAGACAAAGGATGGGCGCACCATGCCTATCTTGCCTCTTCGCAGAGACTCCAGTCTACGTGAGTGATTCTCTCACAGCTTCCCTTTCTCATCATAGAGGGAAAAAATAATTCTCCCTCCTCTTCCCCAGAGTCAACTTCCCTTCTCACCATCTTCCCCTTGGATGCACTAGGGAGGCAGAGGTGGGCATCAGTTCCAGCGCCACAGTAAGCCCTGCGGGATTCTGCTGGTCCAGCTGCCGGGACTCACTGCACGTGGAAGGTGGGTAACTGAATGCCGTTTGTACTGAGATCTGTGCCTTAGTCCCCATTCCTAGACAGCAGGAGAATCCCACTTGACATCTGGTTGTCATCAATGTCATTCATGTCTAAAGCCAGGAAGAGGAAGGAGATGTGGCTCAGAGGAGAAGTTGCAGGCCAGGGAGTGGGAGGGTCAGGGCTCTGGTGGTCATCAGCTGTTTGCCTGCTCCCTTTTAGTCTTCAGTGTTACCTTTTGTTAGAGGAAGGACTGGCCTGGGTTTTCTTTTTCAGTACATGTCCCGTGTTACTGTAATTGCACGAATGGGGCAGGAAGAAAAGAAGGCCGAGGAGACCCTTCTCAGTCAGGACATGGAAATTGATGAGTCAAAAGTGGTATCCTCACTTCCAATAACCATCCTTCCCTGTAAAGAGGCCATCATTACCCTCTCCACATCGCCCTTCTCCTAACTTTTGTGCACCCAGGAAATAGGGACAGAGAGGAGTGAGCTCAAAGGAGAGAGAGCAGAGGGCTGAGCCCCCAGGAAAGGGAGGCAGAACCCAAAGCACCCTAAGGAGGCAGCAGACTTCACCCCACCAGCAGAACTGAGAACCTACTGTGTGGTAGACTTTTCACTTACAGTCTATGAGATAGGAAAATAATTTGCGAACTCCCGGTTAATCCTCGCTATTGCCATTGGAGGTGGTATTATTCATTTCTACAGCAAAGAAACTGGTATGTGTTGACCTCGAAGTGCATATCATTTTGGTTCCAAGGCACACTTTTTTCACCTTTTATAACATTTTTTACTCCTACTCCCCATCCTTTAGGGAAGAAACCAGGCATTATTTAATCAATGATCTATGTTACAGTGAGGCCCCAGACTATATGCCTGCCTTCAAAGACTGTGCTATTTCCATATCACTATGTGGCATTGCCATTGCCTCCGTCAGCACAGAGTAAAGGTGAAGGTGGGTGTGCCCTCTCAGCTCAGGGTCCCTCCCAGTCATGGCTCCTGCTGTGAACTGAATGTCTACCCCTACAAAATTCATACATTGGAATCCTAGCCCCCAATGAGTTGGTATTAGGAGAGGGGGCCTTTGGGAGGTCATTAGCTCATGAGGGTGGAGCCCTCATAAATGATATTAGTGCCCTTATAAAAAAAGACCCCAGAGAATTCCCTTGCCCTTTTGGCCATATGAGGACTCACCAAGAAGACAATGACTATGAAGCAGAAAGTAGATCTTCATCAGACATGGAATCTGCTGGTGCCTTGACCTTGAACTTCCCAGCCTTCAAAACAGTAAGAAATACATTCCTGTTATCTGTAAGCTGCCCAGTCCATGCTATGTGTTGCAGCAGCACGAAAAGACTAAACAGCTCCTGAGCAGACAGCCTCAGGTGACCCAAGCCTGGCATTTAGCCAGCAGCTGCCAAAACTTCTCCATCTTTTCTTTTTAAAGACTAGTGTTTATTCTGATGGGTGCGTATCCATGCTGAGCCAACTGTTAAATATTGTCAACATAATCCCTGGCCCTACCATCTGTGCCAAGGTCTCACCAGCAGGTTAATGCATAAAATGAGCCCTGTTATAGACATAGAACTATACTAGACCCTGATTTGAAGGCTGGGAAGTCCAAGATTAAAGCACCAGCTTATCCTGGGGCCGGTGAGAGCTAATTTTTCACAGATGGCACTTTCCCATTGCTTCCACACATGATAAAAGGGGTGAACAGGATCCCTGGGTCCTCTTTTATAAGGGCTCTAATCCCATTCCTGAGGGTTCCACCTTTATTACTTAACTACCTCCTAAAGTCTCCACCTCTTAATACTATCCCATTAAAAATTAGGTTTCATTGTAAGAATGTTGGAAAGACACAAGCATTCAGGGCATAGCAATAGGAAGCCGATCTGAGGCCAAGTGTCTCTATGTGAGACGAAGCCTCCAAGCTCATTTCCATTTCTTTAGAATAAATAAAACCCAAAAAGCCTTTTTCCCCCTGAGAGCTTACAATGTCCTAGGTGTTTTTAACACATTTCATCTAATTTAATCATCAATATTAACTCAGCATGGATTAAGTGTCCAATAATGTAGAAGAACCAGAGGACTGGGAAAAGTCCAGGGTGTGGTTTTTTGCTGTCAAGGAACACCCAGCTGTAATGATTCAAAACTAGATGTATCTTGCAGAAGTGAGAGAAGGCTTGGTTTTACAATCATATAGACCTGAGCTAACATCTTAGCCTTGCCACTCACCACCTGAGCTCAGACAAGTCACAACTTCTTTGAGTCTCAGGTACCCCATCTATTAAAAAAAAAAAAAAAAAAAAAAAAAGAAACAGACCCTGAACTCCATCTTGGAGACTATTGAGGGGTCAGTAAATTAAGATGTGTTAAAGTACCCAGCACAGCATCTCACATAGCAGAAGTGCCATCATCCTTAGCTGGGTTGTAGTTTTTATGTTTTTTTTCTGATAGGCATTTATTTCCTTTGCTGGGACTTTTATACCACCTATGATAACAAATATTTTTAAATAGCCTTTTATTGTATGTTTTAATTAATTTATTTATTTACTTATTTTATAGACAGGGTGTTCCTCGGTTGCCCAGGCTGGAATGCAGTGATATGATCATGGCTCACTGCAGCCTCAACCTCCTGGGCTCAAGCGATCCTCCCACCTCAGCCTCCCAAGTAGCTAAGACGACAGGTGCATGAGCCCATACCCGGCTAATTTTATGTTTTTTTTCTAGAGACCTGGTCTCACTCTTTTGCTCAGGCTGGTCTCAAACTCCTGCGCTCAAGTGATTTTCCCACCTCAGAGTCCCAAAGCACTGGGATCACAGGCGTGCGCCTGGCCTGCTGTATGTTTTTAAAATCAACTTTTTATTTTAGAACCTTTTTAGATTTACAAAATATTGGAAAAATAATACAGAACTCCCATTTACTCCACACCCAGTTTTCCCTATTATTAAAATCTTCCAGTCTATTAATCATAACTAGTGAACCAATATTGATACATTATTACTAAACGAAGTCCACCATTTATCCAGATTTCATTAGTTTTTACCTAATGTCCTGCTTTTTCCTGGATGGGTTTTATCCCATCCAGGATACCACGTCAGTGTTAATCATCATATTTTCTTAAGCTTTTCTTGATTGTGACAATTTCTCAGACTTTTCTTGTTTTTGATGACCTGGCCAGTTTTGAGAAATACTGCTCACATATTTTACAGAATGATCCTCAGTTGAAATTTGTCTAATGTTTTCTTCATGATCAGACCAAGGGTATGGGTTTGGGGGTGGAAGATCACAGAGCTGAAGAGCCATTGTCAACACATATCAAGTATACACACAATTGATGTGTGTACTTTATCCCTGTTGATGTTGATGCAAGGCTGAGGAAGTGTTATCCAGGTTTCTCCACTGTCAAGTTACTCTTTTTTTCACCTTTGTCATTAGCTTTACTTTAAAGTTTCTTTCCCATTTGCAGAAGACAGGACTTACCCAGATGAAACAAACAGCCAATACTATAAGATAATACATTTGGGCAGTGGCTCATGCCTGTAATCCCAGCACTTTGGGAGACTGAGGCAGGTGGATCACCTGAGGTCAGGAGTTCGACACCAGTCTGACTAACATGGTACAATCCCACCTCTACTAAAAATACAAAATAAGCCGGGTGTGGTGGCACACGCCTGTAATCCCAGCTACTTGGCAGGCTGAGACCCAGGAGAATGGCTTGAACGCAGGAGGCAGAGGTTGCGGTGAGCCGAGATCGCACCATTGCACTCTAGCCTGGGCAACAAGAGCAAAACTCTGTCTCCAAAACAAAGAAAAGAAAATACATTTGGAAGTCTAAAGTAAGCAATAGGGGGCCACTAAATTCAAGAAAGAAAAGATGGACAGAGTTAGTGGGCTCAGATAAAGCCCCACTGGGAGAGGATGCCTTAAACTGGGGTCGTCATGGCAAGGTCAACAGTGTTTGGACTAGAGTGGAGAATGGGAAAAGCACCCTAGGTGAAGGGAGTGGCAGGTGCAAAGGCAGGAACAAGAATGAGCATGGGCATCTTGAGCCAGTCAGTGGCGAAGCCACCTCACTGTGGGTGGAGAAGGTCATCAGGGAATGGTCAAGGCTGGGTGGAGGCCCTCCATGCTTCAGAAAAATAAAGACGCATCATCTTAAACAGTGATCCCCAGCCTTTTTTGCAATGGGTACCGATTTTGTGAAAGACGATTTTTCCACAGACAGGGTAGGGGTAGAGGGGGATGGTTTCAGGTTGATTATAGCATACTACATTTGTCGTGCATTTTATTTCTATTATTATTGCATTGTAACATATAATGAAATGATTACACAACTAGCCATAAGAATCAGTGGGAGCCCTGAGCTTGTTTTTCTGCAACTAGACAGTCCCATCTGGGGGTGATGGGAGACAGTGACAGATCATCAGGCATTAGATTCTCATAAGGAGCGTGGAGCGTGCAACCTAGATCCCTCACGTGTGCAGTTCACAATAGGGTTTGTGCTCTTATGAGAATCTAATGCTACTGCTGATCTGAAGGAGGTGGAGCTCAGGCAGTAATGCCAGCCATGGGAAGTGGCTATAAATACAGACAAAGCTTCGCTCACATGCCCGCAGCTCACCTCCTGCTGTGTGTGGCTCACTTCCTAACAGGCCACGGATGGGTGCCACTCTGTGGCCCGAGGGTTAGGGACCCCTGCTCTTAAATTCTCTTTGAGCCTAGTCATTCCACAAGAGAGCAGAGCTAAAAATGTATTCAATAGGCAGCAGAACAAAGGGAGCTGCAGGACTAAGTGCCTCTGCCCACCTCCACAAGAGATTGTAGCCCAGTCCCTCTGCCTAGACCTCAGTCCTACCCAAAGCCACAGTAGGCTCCCTGTGCCATGATCTTGTAGCAACAAAGACAGGTGAAGAGGTCAAGTCTTTGCACACCTAGTCAACTGCCTCCTCCTATGCATGTACATGTTTGTAGTTACACAGTTTGTATGCCGTGTAGAACATGTTTGTATGTCGTGGATATATACATGTGTGTAGAACAAACTACAGGCTATTGAAGCTGATAACCCAACCCTGAAGACCCTCACAAGCTGCTGTGGCAGATCTTGGCACCCACCGTTCCTTGCCAGCGGGGCCCTCGCTGCTGGAGCAGGCAAGTGTATTCATCTTTGTGTCCTACATCTTCACCTCCATCAGCTGCTTCACTACCCCAGGCGGGCCAAGTGTGGGGATTGAACTACCGTGCAAGCTTTTTTGAGGGAAGTTGCAGAAGAGAACGCCAGTAAATACTTAATCTCTGACTGGCTGAAAGTGCTGATAACCAGTTTACGGGAAGAATATGTGCTGCTTTTAGTCTCTAGGAACTGAGTTTCTTGTTCATTCCCATGTGCATGGGAGGGGAATCCAGGGACTGCTGGAGGGTGGGAGATGTTGGTTTAAAAAAGTGAGCATCTGTTTCTTTTTCCTTTGTCCTATGGTCCAGGAGGGCAGAGCCTTGCAGTCTCCAAGGAGCGGGTGTGAGTGGCCCCTGGCTGTGTGGCAGGGCAAGGAGAAGCAAGAGGCCAGGCCTGAAGGCTCCCCATTGTGTGCTAGGATGGGCACAGCCCAGGATGGAAGGGACTGGCTGAAGATAGGCACAGCCAAGCTTTGGAGTCACAGAGGGCTTAATTCAAACCCCAGCTCTTTCACTGTTACCTTGTTGAGCTTGGGCATCTTAAATTCTCCCTCTCAGCCTTGGAGTCTTTAATATATGGTAGGTGGGACAGAAGAATGGTTAAGAGTATCAATGCTGGAGTTACCCGCCTGGGTTTGATTACAGGCTCTGCTTCTTTCTCAACAGGTGGTCTGGAGGAAGTTGTACACCCTTCCTGTGCTTTATTTTTGACATCTGGAAAATGCCTGCTACATAATAATTGCTCAATAAATGTTACCTATTTATTATCTATAAAAATTAAATGCATACCCTGCAATAAAAACAACTTCAAGGAAAAAAAATGGTTGAAAACTATATACTCTGAGACTATGGGTACTCCAAGGATCACCTTTCTTTTGGAAAGGAGGGTCAACAATAAAATGGTAGGCATAGACGACCTCATGAAGTCACTCAGTTTCTCCATGTGTTTGAATAATGGACACTACTTAGTAAAGGAATTGTCCTAGGCACTTCCTTTAATTCACACCACCATCCTGCCAGGGTAATGTGCATTGAGCTTTGAGAGATATTGACTCCTGCCTTCTAGACACTGGCTACTTGAGAAATGGAAACACAGGGATCACAATATCAGCTTTATTAATGGTCAGGCTGTGTTGGCCATGGACCTGTGACCAGAATGGAGCTCCTTGTTAGTTCTTCCTAAACAATAAAAGTGGGACTTTCCTGAAAGCTATTTTTTTTTTTTTTTTTTGAGACGGAGTCTCGCTCTGTCACCAGGTTGGAGGACAATGGCTCAGTCTTGGCTCACTGCAACCTCTGCCTCCCGGCTTCAAGCAATTCCCCTGCCTCAGCCTCCCGAGTAGCTGGGACTACAGGCACACCACCAAACCAAGCTAATTTTGTATTTTTAGTAGAGACGGAGTTTCACATGTTAGCCAGGATGGTCTCGATATCTTGACCTCACGATCCACCCTCCTCGGCCTCCCAAAGCGTTGGGATTACAGGTGTGAGCCACTGCACCCAGCCCTAGTATAAATATTTCTAAACTCCTTCTTCATCTATCTTCATGTGAATTTTTTTTTAAATGGAGTCTCCCTGTGTCACCCAGTCTGGAGTGCAGTGGCACAATCTCAGCTTACTGCAACCTCCGCCTTCTGGGTTCAAGTGATTCTCCTGCCTCAGCCTCTGGAGTAGCTGGGATTACAGGTACCACCACCACATCTGGCTAATTTTTGTATTTTTAGCAGAGACAAGGTTTCACCATGTTGGTCAGGCTGGTCTCCATCTCTTGACCTCGTGATCCACCCACTTCGGCCTCCCAAAGTGCTGGGATTACAGGTGTGAGCCACTGCGCCCCGTCCCCTGAAAACTCTTAACCAGTCCCTTAGGGCCCCACAGCAGCAGGAGAAGAGTCCCCAGACCTGTGCAAGCAGGCAGACCCTGGGCAGGGGACTAGGTGACCCACTGCATGGGAATAAGAGTCAAAAAAAGAGAATGGGTTTCTTTATTGAGAAAGCTGAACTCAAAAGGGGGAAGTTGGTCATACATGGAACACGAATCTTTATGGAAACGTCCTCTTAACTTTCCTGTGACTAAAGATTTTCAGTGCCACTGCTGTTCACCATGCTAGGGGCACCTGCCTCGTTCTTTGAGAAAGAAACCTGAGATCCAGTGTTCCTCCTCATTCCTGCCGCTTGGATCCTCCAGATTTCACAGGTGAGAAATCTTTTCTGAGCTCTCTATAAGCAGACTTCTGATTAAACTGTAGAAGTTAGGCAATAAACACCAATACAAAGATTTTCATATTTTCATTATAAATAGCCCAAATATTTGGTCCCATTTCCAGTTTAAATGGGTAAACCATAATATTGATGGTTTGCAAAAGATGCAAGATGAATTGAGCTTCTCTACCAGCTAGCTGAACCACTTTTAATGGGGAATATATCGAAGCTATAAATTCCTACAGACAGGATTGCTATGCAATAGCATAATATATCTTCTGTTCAATCTTTTATACATTATGTTTTGTCCTGCATTCCAGTGGATATATTTATGCATCTGAAGCTTTGCCATGAAGAGGCAACATCCACCTCCTCTTTCCCATCTCTTAACATTTTCATGGCCTCTGGAGATAGTTTTCTTTTGTTCTTGTTCTATGTAAAAGACCTGGAGTATGACCCCTTTCTCCCCATGGGTAAGTTTTATCTCTGGGAATGAAGCTTTGTGGTCCCAAACATTTCTGGGATCTTAGTGCCCAGTGAGAGGCACAGATATCAGGGAAAATGAATGGATGCTTATAAGCAGAAGAGCTGACTCCTTGCCCTCTCTCCTGGCACAGCAGTTGGGGACCTCTTTTATATCATGGGTAGACAAGGTTAGAATGCTGTTGCCACAGTCTACTTTTTTGGTGGTTTCTCCTATCAGACAAATCAAGATCTAGCACTAGTTCCTATAAACTAAGTCTCTCAGTCATCACCCCCACCCCTCAGAACTGGATAGGACCAAAATGTGGCAGCCGGTACCTTTCAGAAGTAAGAGCAGCTAACTCAAGCCAGAGTCTTGGAGATAGCTTGACCCAGGTCTCCCTTTGCTCCTTCCCAGCTGCGTGACATGGGTGTTATCCAAAACCTTTATTCACAACAAACAAGAATAACAGTACTTCCAGTGGTGTGCTGGTAAATATTTAATGCTCCTATTGTGTTTATTACTTGTGTCTTTACTGTAATCTATTTCATTCTAAGTTTATAAAATGTTATTTTTAGTAACGGGTTTGTTTAACAAGCGACTCACAGGATTTCTGAAATTTAACAGTCAGCTCTCCCGAGCCAGCCCCAACACAGCTCTGCATCCTAACGAGTGTGGCTGTGAAGGACCAGTCACCGAGGGTTTACAGGTGTGCACTGAGGCCTGGCAAGCTTAGCGATAAGGAGAATAATATTGCCAACCTTAATCATGATATTGTCAACCTTAATGAGAAAAAGAGTGGGGAAAAGGAGAAGAGGGAAAGAGGGGGAACTGGGTACCAGGAATTGATTTAGACCATCGCCAGCATGGAAGGAAGCCTGGTGGTGGAGGAAGGCTAGTGACCTCATCCTTTTCCTGTCAGAGCATCACCAGGTAGCTTCCTCATTTGGCTTCCACTTACCACACTGGGAATTCTCCAAACATCACACACAGCTGTTTTCAAATGCCAGGGCAAGGCATATGTCCCAATGCTAAACTGAAGTGATGTTTGCATTTTTCATCACTACCTGATCTGCTGCTGCCTTCTCTCCGCATAAAACAACAGGAGTTAACTGTGAGCAGAGCTGCACAATCAGCTTCATTGTTACCAGGTAGACCCCCAAGTGATTACAGACTGGAGGACAAAGACGAATGAATGGAGCTTTTCTCCTCTGGTACAGTGTGGCTGATATGAACACCTACCTCGTAGGGTTGTTGTGAGGATTAATTGAGATAATCCATGTAAAGTGATTAGTCCGATGAATGTTTGCTGTTGCTGTTGTTCTTCTTGTTGGGCCTAAGGAAACCTCATCTAATGGCATAGGTGTGGGGCAGCTGTTCTGACATGGTGATTAGGTATCTGGCAAGCTTTTATCTTCCCTGTATTGTGAACCTGAGAGATTCCAGCTGGCCCCCTTTCTGGACTTGCTATTTTTTTCACTGTATGTATTAATAGAAATAAAAATTCCCTGACCTAGAGATTTAAAGAACCATGAATTTCCAACATGACATTCATAAAAGAGGCATCTGAGACTGGATGGCTCGCCCGTGAAGCAGTCAACCAATTCTAGAAGCTTCAGGCTCACCACAAAATCAGAGATGGACATTGACTCTCCCTTCCTCCTCCTCTTATCCTCCTCCTCCCCTCCTCTCATTCTCTTCCTTCTCCTCCCCCTCCCCCTCGTCCTCCTCCCTTTCTCCTTTTCCTCCTCCTTCTCTCCCTCTTCCCCTTTTCCTTTTTCTCCTCTCCTCCATTTCTCCCATCCTCCTCCCTTCCTCCCCCTCTCCTTTTCTTCCTCCTCCCCTTCCTCCTCCCCTTTTTCCTCTCCCTCCTTCTCCCCCTCCTCCTTTTCTTCCTCTTCCTCCTTCTTTTCCTTCTCCAGATATTAAGAGGAAAAGCACAAGGTCTGGAGTCAGAGGCCCTGGTCTGACAACAGCTCAGCAACTCTTGGCCAGGGGTGCTAGAGAAAGCACCTCAGCTCTCTGAGCCTCAGCGCCCTCAATTGGAAAATGGGAACAGTCATTCCTGACTCAGAGGGCTGCTATAAGGACTGATTTAAAACACTTTGTAAACTGAACCCTGCTCCATTTGGATTCGTGGCTATTGTTAGTGTAGCCACCTGTGGCTTACAAAGTGGTTCAAATCCATTATCTCCTTTCAAGTTTATATCCCTAAAGGAGGGACAGAAAATGGTGGTTTTGAAGGAGTTAGGTGGAGCTGCTGGGTTGGAGTGAAGGCTTCATTCTGGGCTGAAGCAGGAAGTACTTGGGAACAATACGGTGAAGCCAGCCTGAGAGTTTGGACTCCACAGTAGTGTGATTCGAGCAGAGCAGCATCAGGTAATTGAATCTGCTGAATCTTATCGAGTTGACTTGTTCTCCTGTCTCCATTCCCTCAAGTAAAGAGAGCTAGTTCTTGGAATTTAACATCCGTCTGTCTCTCTCTCACCCAGATATAACAGAATGGTAGAAGAGACTTTTCCTGGTACCCCAGAATTAACCAGAACCCCTCTCTGGTAACAAAAAGGCATTGAGAATGCCATGTTCTAAAGAGGGCTTCCACAGAAAGACAAATACCACACGTCCTGATTCATAAGTAGGAGCTAAATAACCTGTGCACACGTTTGTAGAGAGTGGGATGATGGACGATGGAGACTCACTCAGAAGGGTGAGGGGGTGAAGGGATGGGGGATGAGAAATTACTTGATGGGTACAGTGTATGTTATTCAGGTGATGGATACCCTAGCAGTAGTGACTTGACAACTACACAATCTATGCATGCAACAAAATTGCACATGTACCCCCATAAACGGATACAAATAAATACATAAAGAGAGCTTTCAAAGTTAGAATCGGACCCTACTTCTACCCAGATCTAGTGCAAGGTTGCAGAGCAGGCTCTACTGCCACCAGCCACTCCCAACCTCCCGTGACCCTTCCCCTCCCTCAGTCTATGTAGGCTAACCATGGCTGGAGGGAGAATCTCTTTGGAGCTCTGCGTTATTGAGGTGCACAGTTGTGCAGTAGCCTTTTTATCCCCTCCAGTGAGGGGTCAGGATCCAAGGGGAGCACGGGCTGAGATTGACTGTGATTATAGACATAGCACCTACTGTTGAAACAGCATAGCACAGATGTTTCCAGCAAAGCCGAGGGATGCTAGCCTATCCGTGTCCAAATCCCAGCTCTGTTGCTGCCTCAACTGTGTAACCTTGACCAAGTTACTTAAACCTTCCCATACTGCATTTTCCCATCTGCAGAACTGAGATAATAGTAGATACCTTGTGTGATTATTGTGACGATTACATATTGCTATGGACTGAATATTTGTATCTCTCCAAATTCACATGTTGAAGCCCTAACCCTCAATGTAATGGTAATTAGAGAAGGGGTCTTTGGAGGGTAATTAGGGTTAGATGAGGTCTATTTCTGCTTTTAAGCTACCCAGCCCATGGTATTCCATTACGGCAGCCTGAGCAGAAAAACACACATGGATGGTAATTTTGTGCACAGCCTGGCACATAGTAAGGGCACTGTAAATATTTATTACTACTGAATTCCCAGGATGGATGTTGATTTCTACAGAGAACTTGTGTGTGTGCCCTGAGAGATACTGTCTTGCCATTGTTTAACACAGCAAAGGGCAACTACATGAGAACACCTAGGAAGCCATGGGCTGGACACCAGTTCAGGGAGCTGAAGTGGGGAGCAATAAAAGCCCCTCAGAATTCCCAAGATGCACACCTGTGCCCCTACGAGGGAACAGTACCTGGACTCCTGCAGAGGAGGGCATGATGGCCAGACAGCTGCAGCCAGCAATAGGCTCAATTAATGAAGAAAATGTTTGCCTCTTTCCCTGTGCTTCCATGTCATTACTGTTCAACCCTGGAGGAGCTAAAAGAGGAAGAAGCGAAAAATCAGAGTGGGCATTCATCCCCCACCCAGACACACCATGCAGCTTCCTCAATCCACAGGAAAAGCCTACTTAAGGGTAAGGAAAAGAAAAGAGGTTGAACTTGGATATGAAACTGGCATTTAACTGCAACCACTAGTTTAGTTTTGACTTCATTTGTGTTTATTTTAATTTGCAATACAGTCGCATGATATAAGAGGTGTGGACCATGTGGCAGCCAGACGAACACAGAGGACCCCATTTGGATGTGGCCAACTCCAGCCGGCTGTGGAGACAAGAAGGGCCCTGGTGTGTTCCCGGATCCCTAAGCACAGGAAACAGGCTGTGTTTCCAGGTATGGTCTTTCCCATTATTGGACTGACTGTCTGACCACATCCTTTCAGGCTAGGATCCCTGACATTGGGTCCATCCAGCAGGAGCTAGCTGCTGACAGTGGGTTCTGCAAGCCTTCTTTATCAGCAGACAAGGAAAGGAAAATCATCCAAGAAAAGAAGAGGAGTCCTTCAGACAGTGAGACAGTGTCCCTCTTTTGGGGGTGGGGAATGCATCCCTTCTTGGATTGACTTTCTGTCACAGCCTTTAAAACTAGGCACCCCCTTTCCCAAACATGGCCTGCTCAGGAGACCCCTCCTCCAGGTGTGCCCCCACACCCAGTGTTTGCTTCTCAGAGATTCCAGCCCAGTGGTCAGGTGGAGGCTGGGTATGCCCAGTGGGTCTGGGTAACCCAGCTCCCTTATCTCCCTCTGCCCTTCTGCTTGCATACCCCTTTTCAGATGCACCCACACCTCAGCAAGAGCAAACCCATGTTCTGTGCCTCTGTTCCCCTCCCTCCATGCTCCTACTCTCTTTGTCCCAACCCTTGGGCCTTTATAAGGTAGAGTTGGGTGTGAAAGAGCAGAATGCACGGCATCCTCCAAGACCAGCTCTGACAAGCACACTTCCCGGTCTATAGAAGGAGCTCCTAAGGGAAGAAGGGAGAAACATGTAAGCCCATTTGAGCATCTTAGACATAAAGCAAGCAAGTGGTTCTTACTAGGGTGCTTTTGGAAATTGATGGGGTGTCTTCAGCTGCCATCATTGAGAATTGCCACTGGGCTACTGACATTTGGAGGGAAGAGCCAGGGGTGACAGATGCTCCGTAGTGAGGGGACAGTTGTATACAACGCAGAGCATTACCCTAGACCTTGTATGGTCTTCTAATGCCATACAGACATTTATGTAGGACCTATTGCCCATCTACAAAAATAGACACTTTCTCATTTTTCTACTGGGATAATCTAAACTTTGTCTTAGACTACTATCTCTATTTTACTTAAGGTCATGTTTTTGCTATTTCTTATCCTGTACAAAGGTCTGTTCATTCTTATCCAAATGGTGGTTTTCATTTTAGCATTTGCCCATATCTGTGATCTTTCATTTTCTTTTCCTTTTTGTACATAATTCCCTCTGATCAGTTCTTAAATCCAAACTTATTCATTCTCAGTAAAAGTAAGCATCTGACTACTTCATGAGGAGTCATAGCATGGTCATTGCCAAGCATTTATATATAGAAATAAGTGCCGTTTTATGTCAGCTTTTTAGATTCCAATGGTACAAAATATGAAAGTGAGTGTCTCTCCTATTCCAATCCCCCAGTTTTCCACCCCCAAAGCACTACTGTTAGCTGTTTCTTATGTGTCTTTCTAGAAATATCCTTGGCATTTATAAGCAGATAGAGCGATATATGGATATATAGGTAGATAGCTAGATAGATAAGTAGATAGATGATGCAAAGATAGATGATAGACGATAGAGAGATAGAGAGAGAAATGATAGATGAATAGAGAAATTCTTTATTTTTTCTTACATAAATGGTAACCCACTATGTTGCAATATTTTATGGAGATACTCCCATGTCAATACCTGAAGGCTTCTGCATCCCTCTAAATGGAAACAGATCATTCCACCATATGGTGATCTTGATTATTTAACTAGGCCCTATTGTGGATTTGAGTTATCCATGATCTTTCCTTATTGTATGCAATGATATATTAAATAATTTGATTCAAATTATTGTGCAAATGCAGTAGCAGGATCAATTCCTGTAAGTGGAATCAGTGAGTGGAAGGGCATGTACATTTACTTTTGATAAAGAGTGTATGAATTAAATTTCTGTGAGCAATAGTCGGAGTCCTCTTAAAACCTGCCTGATACATTGCATCCTCAAACTTTTTGATTTTTGTCAATATGATAGTACCTTACTATAGCCCCATTTTCTAGTCTTTTTTTCCCTTCATAAGGCTACTGGGTTTTGTGTCAAACTCTAAAAGACAGTTCCCACTCCGAGATGATTAACAACAACAAGAGAAAATTCCTACTATTCTTTTGGTGAATTTATTTTGGAGTAAGAGGTAATTCAGAAATCAGATTCAGTTGTTTTCTGGATAACTACACAGGTATTCCAACACTATTAACTGAAGCGTTTATTTTATGCCATTTATTTCAAATGTTACAGCAAAAAATAGTGGCATCATAGCACAGCAGTTAAGAACATAAACTCTGGATCCTGATTGCCAGGGTTCAAATGTCAGATTAGAATGCCAAGCACATTCCCTATGAGTCCACCGTCATCACTGTTGTTGGTATTGCCTGCAATCTCCCCCTCTGCATTTGGGGCTGATGTTGGACCTTCTACACAAATCCATCCATCTTTCTACTCACATGTACCACACTCTTCTAATTACTGTAGCTTTACAATGTTTACGTTTTATGTTATCATGGTAGTCATTATTATAACCTGTCTCTTTCTTCCATTATATGCTTTAACTGGTTATTCCTATATATGATGGGTACTGACATCTGAATATTATTTTCTACCAGCTTTCTATGAAATTCTCTTAGAGTTTAAAACTATTTTAAGCTTTTCCAGGTATAAATATATGCAACCAGTGATTACTAATAACTTTACCTCCTTCTTTCCATTACTTATGCCATTTAGTTCTTTCTCCTATTTAATTACATTGACAAGTACCTCAAGCAATGAACATTTTTATCTTATTCCTGACGTCAATATGAAGGTTTTTAAGTGTTACGCTATTATGCATAATCTGGTTTGAGAATACAGATATATTCTATCAAGTTAATCTATCAAATTAAGTAAATATCTGTCTATTCTACCATATTAGCATGTTTATCATGAAATTTGCTTATTTATTTATTTATTTATTTAGATGGAGTCTTGTTCTATCACCCAGGCTGAAGTGCAGTGGTGCAATCTTTTCTCGCTGCAACCTCCGCCTCCCAGGTTCCAGTAGTTCTCCTCCATCAGCCCCCCTAGTAGCTGAGATTACAGGCACATGCCAACACACCTGGCTAATTTTTGAATTTTCAGTAGAGACGGGGTTTCACCATGCTGGCCAGGCTGGTCTCAAACTCCTGACCTCATGTGATCTGCCCGCCTTGGCCTTCCCAAGTGCTGGGATTACAGGCATGAGCTACCACGCCCGGCCATGAAGTTTGAATTCTATCCTAAATGTTTTTCGTAGTTTGTTTTTCTATTTCTATCTTTAAACATTGTGAATTATATTCATTATTCCATACTACAACTAGGTTTTGAGTATCTATTATAGGCTAGGTACTCTAGTAAGTGCTAGGAATTCAAGAGTAAATACTTAAAAATTGGTCTATGCCCTCACAAAACTTATTTTCTACCCAGGGAGACTTTCAATGCTCAAAGAGTTGTATAATTTAATGTGAAGTATTATGTCAGTGCAATTATAGTAGCAGACCACTTAATATTGTGTTCCTGGATGAACTAGGTTTTTATGTTGGAAAATGATCAGAAAGTTTTTGGATCTTTCTAAAATGTGATAAAGGGATCAGAAAGGGAATTTCGCCAAACATTCTTAAAGTCAATGAGTGAAAAAAAAAAAAAAGTGTGCCTCAATAACGTCAGACAATTCAATAAACAGGTTACACAGACTTTCATGGCATTCCGTTAGAAATACTGAACAAATCGGGATTAGGGAGTGGCTAAATGGTTGTTTCAAAAGACATAGTTTCTATGAAAACAAGGAGAACATGGAGTTGTTTGCTGAGAAAGGGCTAGAAAAGGCAGAATGAGAGTAGAGCGCCCCAGACTGTCTGTACCTTCCCCTAGGAGACACCTCATCCACATGCTCAGTGCCCCATCTTCTACTCTATATTTGGCAAACTCTTTGTCATCTACCAAACAGGAAGTCCCCTCTGCTGAGAATTCTGTCCTAATCTCCCCTATGTTAGCTCCTCTTGCCTCTTTGGTCCCCTGTGGTCTCCCCATGCTTACATCTCTCTTTACTTTTATCACATGCTTTAATTCAGGTGGCAGTGGTAGATCACAGCATTATGGCACACAATATGTTCATGCCTCTCTCTATCCACGTTCTGGTATATTCCCTTCCTCTCCCGACTCTGGGCTTGGCCATCAGACTTGCTTTGACAAGTGTGTAGAATACAAATGCTATGCAAGCAGAGACATAAAAAGTGTGTGCGTGTGTTGGGGCTTACAGTGTCTTTTTTTTCTTTAGAACCCTGAGATGACCGCATGAAGAAACCGCCTACTGAAGGATGAGAAGACCATGTGGCACAGAGACAAGCCACCTGGCTGAGGTCCTGCACCAGCCAGTCTGCCACTGCCTGCCTGCCTGCCTTGAGAGTGAGGCCACGGTAGACCACCCAGTCCCAGCCAAGCTGCCAGCTGACCATAGACATCAGCCAAGCCAACCCAGACCAGAAGAACCACCTGGCTCTGATCCAAAGAATTATGAGAAATAAGAAATGTTTGCTGTGTTAAGCTACAAAGTCTTGGAGTGATTTGTGCCATAGCAAAAGTTGACTGATAGAACACCAATTGTTAGCCCTTTGAAGTCAAGATCATGTCTTATTCACTGAACACAGAGTCTAGCACATTACTGGGCACAGCGACTGCCTAATTAATACTTTTAAAATGAAAATCCTGATCTCAGAAGGAAAGATTCTGACTGTACCCTCCCCTGTGTCACATGACTCAGTCTGCTTCCGTCAGCCACATCTGTTCCCAGAAGAGGCTGCTTTGTTTAAATGTAAACAGACCGTAAACGCTGTGGAAGTGGGGACCTCCTTCGTGTTTGCTCACAGCTGTGTCATTTGGCACCTATCACAGCAACGTGACCGGGCTTTGGTAACTATCTGTTGAATAAATGAACCAAGGTAGCGTGGCATTTGCAGCAGCCAGTGATATGGCCCCGTGGGAAAGGGTGTTGATCGTCTCTTTCCAGCACGCACAGCCTAGCAGCCCTGTGCCCTCCTCATGGCATGACCAATGAGCATGCTTCCCCAAAAGAGGCAATGTGGGTCGTGGGGCAGGGCAGCAGAAGTGGTGGCCTGAGGGACCTTCTTAGAGGTCAGGCACAGCAGGTCGCCTTCTCCTGAACCTAGGCAGGTAGCTGCAGACACAATGCACAGTTCCCTCCAGTGGGCACTAATTTAGAAAGTCTCCTGGTTCAGGAAAGGGCAGTGGCCTGAGAGGCCAGAGGCTGGGAACTTGGGTTCAGCTCTGCTGTGTGACTCATTTCCACTGACCTCACTTCTCCAGGCCACAGGGTCCAGCCATCCCAGCCTAATATACCAGCCCAAAGAAACGTCATAAATCATGTAAAATCACTTTCAGGAAATATAGGAGACCACCTTCAACTTATAAGTAGCCCATGTTCTGTATAGTCATATTTCAGAAGGTTGTTTCGAAGCGGGTAGCATATTTTCCCATAGAACCCAAAAGGCTTTTTAAACCATAATGTAACTGAAATAACTTATATTTGTGAAGAAAAATGGCAGGAAAAATATCGTTGTGATACTAGTAATTAAAACAGAAAAAAAAGGAATCCCGTGGAATAAGGAATAGTGTTTCTGACTCATCGCAAGTGCCAGCGCTTCAAGTAAAGTGGACTTAATTGGGGAAGGCGGAGGCAGTAAAAAGGTCTTATGAAGATTTAAAGACATCTTTGGGTCACAACGTCAGATGCCCAAATGTGGGCACCGTTTCCCCTGAAATGCCGGGTTGTCCTCTTCTTAGTGCTGCATCCTAGGTATGTTCCTTTTGCTGTGATTTTGTCCATATTTTGAGTCACACTTGGAAGCAGAAGAAGGAGAGAAGATCCAGCTGGTGAAGAGCTGGAAGAGAAGGAAGAAGGTGAAAGAAGACATCAACTAAGCCTGGGAGCCGCCAAGCAACATGTCACGCTTACTGTGCGCTGCACTAGGGGATTTCTGTATGTCCTCTCATGTCTTCCCCTTATCTGCAATTGCAAAAAGGCATTTCCCCCTTTTGTAAATAAATAATAGACTGGGACTGGATGGGAAAGTGACTTTGCCAGCAGGTTTAGTGAAGAGGTCAGCCTTAGGGCTGCATAACTCTAAAGCCCATTTTCTTTGCTCTCTGCTTGGCTGTGGGGAAGGAGGACAGAGAAAAAGAGAGGCATTATTTCTGTGAAGATGGTAAGGAGGCCATCTGAAGCCTCCTGCAAGGTGACAGGTGGTACCATGCGCCCAGGATGTTTGGTTGTCAACTGGAGCAGAGGGTTGAGGAGGCTGCACTCTAGGAGTGGGGAAGAAAAATGTGCAGACAACTGTCTGAAACATATACAGTGTTGAAAGTCAGGGTTTGCAACTCCAGGAAGAGCCAGTACAAATGCAAGGCTCTTCTCATCATCCATTCAGGATGCTCTAACAGAACAGACTGAACTAAGTCTCTTATAAACAATGGAAACTTATTTCTGAGAGCTCTGGAGGCTGGGAAGTCCAATATCAAGGCATCATTAGAGTCAGTGTCTGATGAAAGCTTCCTCTTCTGGTTCACAGCTGGCACCTTCTTGCTGGATCCTCACATGGTACAAGGGGTAAACAAGCTTCCCCTGGACCCACATTTATAACGGCACTAATCCCATTCATAAGGCTTCTGCACCCATAACCTAGGCACCTCCCAAGGCCCCACCTCTTAATATCATCACCTTGGGGGCTTAGAGTTTCAACATATGAATTTGGGAAGGACAGAAACATTTAGCCCTAGCAGAACTATTAGCCAAATGGATACAGTCCCTACCCTTAAGAAGCTATATCCTCAAATGAATGATCCACAGTGAGATTAAATTCATAAAGAGACAGAGAAGAGAATGATCTCCAAACAAAGCACAAAACACTAAAGAGAAGTTAATAAATAAATAAGGCAAAATTAATCACAGAAGAATATGTGCTGAGTGGAAAATGCACCTTGCAAGCAAGACACTTTATCCTCAGGTAAACAACCAGGGAGAGTGCACAGGGAAGAAGAGAAACTTTGCAAATTACCATTTTCTTTCATGTTGATCAACCCAGGGGTTCTCGCTCATAAAATTAAAAGAAATAAAATTAAACTGTAACCAACTCCCTTGGGCTCCTTTGAAGCGCTCACGCGGCATGGAGGGGGCTGTGAGGAGAGAAGCATGTTAGGCTCCTTCTATCATATTGCTTCACTTCCATATCCATCTTGTGATGCCAAAGCTACATGGTCAGCAAGAACAGCAGTGTCTCCCAGACACAGGGGTGCCCATTTCCTCAGGACTACCCACCTTGACCCCAGGAACAGCCTCCAAGACTAGGGCAGCTCTCACTTCCTTCTGTGTCCCCGTCCCTTTCACTCAGCCCATCAAGCATGCACATTGCCCATTTGCTCTGTGTCAGTGGCACAAAAGTGCCACTGGGCATGCAGATGTCCCAGGCATGGTACCTCCCCTCAAGGAATCTATGACCCAGTTGCAGAGAAAAGGCCAACATGAGGAACAACCAGAGAAGTATTTTAAGATGAATTCTGCACTCTTTCCACAGAGCTCTACCACCTGCACCATTTCCCTCCTCTCTTTCCCCAATTTCCTTGATTTTCATCGGGAGCTCCCTATTTTCAAGGTGTTACGTTAACCTCTGACATTGGGTTTCCCATCTGGAAGACAGAGCTCTTAACTTTGTAAGTTAACTGTGTAAGTAAATCATTTACTTGTTTTAAAAAGTGATGGATTAAATGTAAATATTAGCTGTTAGCATTGACAGGTCAAAGGTGATATCACAAGTGGAGCAGAAATTAGACTCTATGGCCGTTCCTGGAATATATGCTGAACATTAAGTGAGGTATACTCTTCGACGGTGAAGCCTTTGGCTTAACAACTACAAAATGAACATGAGCCCCCAACAAGGGAAGCCACTTCCCTCTTAAAGCAATGGTTCCTGCAGATCTGGAACAGAATGTTGGAATGCCTGCTTTCCTTTGCTATTCCTCCTCCTTATTCTTTCCCTGCTCTCTGTTTCTCCTTCCCTCTGTGTGTGTGTCTGTGTGTGTGGGTGTGTGTGTGATCAACTCGGTGTTAGAAGAGCAAATAGAGATGGGTTATGCAGGTCCCATTAATTGCCAGGCACTGAAGCATTTTACAAGCATCATCTAATTGAGTTCTCATAACCATTCTGCTCATCTGACATTATTCCCCTCAGGTATTGAAGAAACCACGCCTCTGAAACTTCAAATGAGTCACCTGCATCACACAACAGCTGAGTGGCAGGAATGAGATCTGCACCAAGTCTGTTTCCTTCAAAGCTCATGCTCTCTTCAACAGAAACTGCCCTCCAAGTTCCTGTTTTGCTTCACAGGTCAGAGCTCTCTGAGTAAGAATCTCTGGCTATTTTACTCTAGTATGTCTTCTCTCATTCTTTCTGGGATCTCATGTTTTAATCCTGTGTTCATCAGAGTTCTCAGCGTTCTCCAGAGAAAAAGAACCAATAGGGTGTATATATATAGATATACATATGTATATATAATGTGTATTGATATGTATATGGATGTGTTTTCACATCCTATTGATTCTGAGAATGAGAAAGAGCGAGAGAGAGAAGTTTATTATGGGAGTTGGCTCGTGATTATGGAAGCCAAAAAGTCTCTCATTCTGCTCTCTGTAGACTAGAGAAACAGGAGAGTCAGTGGCATAATTCAGTCCAGTTCCAAAGATCTGAGAACCAAGCGTGTAAAGGTCCGTGTCCAAGGGCAGGAGAAGACAAATGTCCCAGCTTAAACAGAGAATGAATTTGCTCTCCCTCTGCCTTTGTATTCTATTCAGGACCTTAGTGGATTGAATGATTCTCACCCACGTTGGCAAGAGGGCATCTTCTTTACTCAGTCCACCAAATCACATGCCAATCACTTCCAGAAATGCTGCCACTGACACACCCAGAATAATGTGCTGCCAGCTATCTGGGAGTCCTTTAGCCCAGTCAACAGATACAATTAACCATCAAAAGCCCCAAGCTCAGCCTCTTTTATTAACATAATAGGGGAATCTTGAGGGTGACTGGCAGAGAAAGGTGGCTCGCTCTCCCACATCTGGCTCAGTGTTTCTGTACACCAAAGAGCAGGGAAAGCCCTTCAGGGCACTCATTAGACATCTCTCATTCCTACCTCCCCAACTCCCACTCCTCCAAGACAGCTCCCCTTCAAGGATGTCCCCTCGCCTCCTGCTTCTGGATTCTGAAGCACAAAGGTCATTAAAGATGGTGGTATTCTGGAGACCCTATAGTGTAGAAGGTCCCACACATGGCCAGGCATTCCATCACCTGGGGACCTCTTGAAATAGGGAGATCCAGGGGCTTCACTGCTCACTTATGATTCTTAGACAGTAGATCCTAAATTCAGAAAAATGTTTTTACAGCCTCCTGAGTAATTCTGATGATCAATCCAATGTGGGCAATGTTGTGGCCTGAATTGTGTTCCCCAAAAATTCACATATTGAAGTTCTAACCCCCAGTACATCAAAATGCAATTATATTTTAAAACAGTGCTCTTAAGGGGCAATTAAGTTCAAATGAGGCTATTCTGGTGGGTCTTGATTTAATATGACTGGTATCCTTTTAAGAAGAGAGAATTTGGGCACAGACAGGTACAAAGGAAAGCCTGTATAAAGACAAAGAGAATGAGATGGCCATCTACAAGCCCAGGAGCGAGGCCTCGGGAGAAACTGACCTTGCTGACACCTTGGACTTGGACTTCCAGCCTCCAGAGCTGTGGAAAAATTAATCTCCATTATTTAAGCCACCAGATCTCTGGTATTTATTTTTGGCAGTCCTAATGAACTATTACAAGCACTGCAAAGCTAGTCCAACCTTCTCATGGTAAAGATGCAGAAACTGAGGTCTAAGGAGGTCAAGTGATTTACCTAAGGCCACTGAGAAGGTTGGTGGCAGGGCTAAAGCTTGAAACTATGTGTACTGGCATACAGTTCAGAGCTCATTCCATGAACTTATACAGACTCCAGGGACCGGAGAGCCAGACCATCCCCAAGCCTCCATGAAGCCTTCCCTGAGGACTCATGGTATCACACTGTTACTTCATTCCTCTGAACTTTCATAGTACTAAAGCCTCACTTCTGCACTGGACAGGGTCATCTTTGTATTGGTCGTCATCTGGCCTTCCCTACTGACCCATGCCCCTGTAGTACTTGAAAGAATGCTGGACACAAGGTATGATAAAAACAAGTGTTTCAATAGGTAATTGATTGACATGAAAATGGTAAGGAAGAGGAAGCATCTGTCTTCTCCCACAGAACCTCAAAAAAGAGTATGTGAGTCCCTGATTCACTTGTATGTGGTTTGACCTGGTATTCACTATAGAATCAAGTCTACGAAATTAAAGGGGTCTACTTTCCATATCCATCCTTTGAAATAGTGATTCTCCAATCAGAGGACACAGTCCCAATTCTGTCACTAATTTTCCCTGTGATCTTGAGCCCATCATTTAGATTAGTGAGACACTCATTTCCCCATATGCAGAATGGCAGAAAAATAAGTGCCTGCCTTACCTATTTCATAGACATACAGTGAATATCAAATAAGATAATGTACAAGAAAGCACTTAGAAAGATATAAAAATGTTATTGAAATATAAAATGTGACAAATCCTTCATCCTCAAAAAATAAATGTGGATTAGAATGAATCTCTGTCTAGAGAAGGCAGCAGAAATCATAATAGAAACGTGAGGTCTGATTGATAGGCAGCCTGCATGAGTGGCTTTTAATTTTGGGGAGGAAATTTTGGTGCATAGTGAAAAGAACACAAGACTGGAAATCTGAGGACCCAGCCCCATCAGAAACAAGCTATGTGATCTTGTACAAGGTTCTAACTCCTCCCAAGCTGTGTCTCCTCGTGCCAAAAGTGAGGACAATAGTGCCTACCTCCTTTTCCAAGCAAGGTGATTGTAAAGATCAAATGAGATTATATGTGAGTACAAAGCAGAACACTATGCAAACAGGTCATATGTCTGAATTAAAATATATCTATATTAAATAAACTGAGTGGGACAGGACAGAGACGTCAGAGAGAAATGGAAAGTAAAAAAAATTCTAGCTGGAGGAGCTGCAAGTTTAGCCTAAAGATGTTCTGACTAGAAAGTCAGAGAGTGTCAGAAAGGGCTTGAAAGTAGGGAATTATCCCGCTAAGCAGAAGTAGACCAACCAAAAAAGAAAATAAAAATTCAGAGAAGTGTCTGCAAGTAAAGATTCTGTGACTTGAAGAATTACATTATCACGAAGTGGAGTGGAGCAAAGCTAAGCCTTTTTACAGGTGTAATACCTGAAGAAAACATGCAGTAAGGCCCATATTTCGTTAGTAAACAGGGCAGCTGTGAAAAAGAGCTATGGCTTACACTGTGGATAGAAGCTAAAAACCTTAGAGTGAGACAGAAACTCAAAGTCTGGTCAGTTCTTTCGCCTGCATCAAACCAAATTGAGCAATAACACTCTGTATTTCTTTTATTATTATACTTTAACTTCTGGGGTACATGTGAAGAATGTGCAGGTTTGTTACATAGGTATACACGTGCCATGGTGGTTTGCTGCACCCATCAACCCATCATCTACATTAGGTATTTTTCCTAATGCTCTCCCTCACCTAGCCCCCCACCCCACAACAGGCCCCAGTGTGTGATGTTCCCCTCCCTGTGTCTATGCGTTCTCATTGTTCGACTCCCACTTATGAGTGAGAACATGTGCTGTTTGGTTTTCTGTTCTTGTGTTAGTTTGCTGAGAATGATGGTTTCCAGTTTCATCCATGTCCCTGCAAAGGACATGAACTCATCCTTTTTTTGTCTGCATAGTATTCCATAAGTGTATATGTGTCAAATTTTCTTTATCCAGTCTATCATTGATGGGCATTTGGGTTGGTTCCAAGTCTCTGCCTTTGTGAACAGTGCTGTAATAAACATATGTGTGCATGTGTCTTTATAATAGAATGATTTATAATCCTTTGGGTATATACCCAGTAATTGGATTGCTGGGTCAAATGGAATTTCTATTTCTAGGTCCTTGAGGAATCTCTACACTGTCTTCCACAATGGTTGAACTAATTTATACTCCCATCAACAGGGTAAAAGCATTCCTATTTCTCCACATCCTCTCCAGCATCTGTTGTTTCCTGACTTTTTAGTGATCGTCATTGTAACTGGCGTGAGATGGTATCTCAATGTGGTTTTGATTTGCATTTCTCAAATGACCAGTGATGATGAGCATTTTTTCATATGTTTGGTGGCTGCATAAATGTCTTCTTTTGAGAAATGTCTGTTTATATCCTTTGCCCACTTTTTGATGGGGTTGTTTTTTTGTTTCTTGTAAATTTAAGTTATTTGTATATTCTGGATATTAGCCCTTTGTCAAATGAATAGATTGAAAAAAAAAGACAAATTTGAACCCAAGATCAGACTCAGCTGAGATTAACAAATGCTTGAAAAATAGTAGTGTCTCATGATAGAGTTTTATTTCTCTTTTAAATAAAAGAAATCCAGAGGTAGCAGTAAGTGGGTATCATGGCACATCTCCAGCCATCAGAGACAGAGTTCTTTCTAGCTTTCTCCCACTATCTCTAAGATGTTATGGTTCTGGAAAGTGATATCTAGAACTCCAGATATCACCTTTATGATACAAGCAGCCAAATGAAAAATAAAAAAAAAAAGAGAGAGAGAGACTTTTGTCAAGACATCCTTTTTATGAGACTTCTTGGAAGTCTCATTTGACACTTTCCTTTACAGATCATTGGCTAGAACTTAACCATGTGGCCTTACTTAGTCACAAAAGATTCCTGGAAATCCCTTGTATCTGGAGAACAAAGTGTTCAATTAAAAATTGCGCTCTGTTACTATACAAAAGGAAGTGTGAGTGTCAGACACGACCAGGAGTCTCTGCCACACCAGTTTACTAATTCCTAAGTCTATGTTCTTTTTCAGTAGCAGAAAATCCCTAAAAATCATGTTTGAGGATTCCTCAGACCCACCTGGACACATGTGGTGTCGGCTCAATCTAGTCCTGCTGCTAAATGAGAAAATAAAAGCAACGTATTTTGATCGCTGTTCCTATTGCTATTATTCAGGGGACAATTGGGCTTGATGGAACAAAGGTGGCCGTGATCATTGAAGAGAAGCCCAGGAAGTTTTCCTATGTCTGCTCAACCAAGAGATGACTTTTATGTATTGTCATGAAAATTATAGACAGAAATGTTTTTGATATAAATGTAATTTGGAAGGAGAAATTTCAAGACTGGAAAAAGAATGGCTGAAATCAGAGTTAAATTTTGTTCTCTCCATTGGCCTTTGATCTTGCTGAACTGAAAATTTCTAAAAGGAAACAGAGCAGAGACAAATTTTACAGCTTGTGAAAACAGCTCTAGATGTATTTTGCAACTGTAAATGATCATGAGGAAATACCACAATTGTAAAAAGGCAATGTACAATCACCTATGGACCTAGCATGCTGGAATCTAGGGTGAGCAAACCAAATGCCCATTATGTTCACTCACTGAACACAAAGATGTAGCATCAGGTCAGGTGTAGGCTGGCTGTGTTTTTCTCCAGCCCACAGCCCACAGCATCCCTCAGCATGGCTCCAAAAGCCTGTCCTGGCTTGGTTCTGCACCCTTTGAAGCCAACCTAGATGAACTCTTTCTGGATTATACATAAGAAAACTGGGGAAGATTCCAACCCTAGGGCTGCCCCAAACTGAGTCATCCTGTGCATGTCACTTGCCTTGCCTGGACTTTCGTATTCTCATGTATAAAATGAGCATGCAGTTACTCAGAAGTCCTTTCAGTTCCAAATTTCATGAACATTAAAGAGATGACAATGTAAATTTGGGCGAACAGGCCAGGCGCAGCAGCTCATGCCTGTAATACCAGCACTTTGGGAAGCCGAGGCAGGCAGATCATGAGGTCAAGAGATAGAGACCATCCTTGCCAACATGGTGAAACCCCATTTCTACTAAAAATACAAAAATTAGCCGGCCGTGGTGTCACGTGACTGCAGTCCCAGCTACTCAGGAGGCTGAGGCAGAAGAATCACTTGAACCCGGGAGGTGGAGGTTTCAGTGAGCTAAGAAGGCACCACTGCACTCCAGCCTGGTGACAGAGGGAGACTCCCTCTTAAAAAAAAATGGGGTGAATAGAGGCAGTGGAGTGGGAGAAGGAGGAAATTACTAAACCATTCTAGTTCTTCAAATTCCCACACTAAGTAGACAAATTTGTTTGAGAATTTCCCTCTAATCTCCCATTCAAGCCCACAAGAGCAGCCGGGAATCAACTCTCATTTGAACCTGACCACACCGGCGCCCCGGGAGAGAAGCCTTATGCTGTCTTCAGAGATGCAAAAGGTATAAAAATGTAGCATAGTGCCATGAGCCTGTCAAAGCCTCAAATGCCTGGTCTCTTGACTCAGACAGACCTGAGTTCGATTTCCAGATCAATAGCTTCCTCTGTGTGGTCCCTGGGCCAGTTTCCTGAGCTTTCTATCTCTTAGTTTCCTAATTTCTAATAGGTAAATAGAAACAGTACCTATCATAATATTGTTAGAGTAGACAACATAATACACATAAAGCTCTTAGCAGAGTGCCTGACACATACTAGGCATTCAAGAAATATTAACTATTATTAGAAGGCTTATTTATAACACTTTAACACAGAACAAATTCTGTTTCCTGGGATTTTGGAGTTTGTGAGCCTTCTATGCCTTAAACCTCAGAATGATCCAAATGCATGCAAAGGTTTTGTCCTAAATCTGGCAGGAAGTTGTCCACTGTTCCACCAAATAATTCAAAACCCAGAAGAGAAGCTGTGTGTGTGTGTGTGTGTGTGTGTGTGCGCGCGCATGAATGACATTCAATGAATGAGGTAAAGAGAAGGAATTCTGTTCTCTATAAAAGGGGGTGGGGCTGCAGAGAGGGCAGCTTTCCAATCACAGCATGACCCCTCATTCCATATCTTTTGAAATTTTCAGTTTTCCTGAACTACTTCCAAGAACGAGGTACTGACAGGCATTACCTGGACACATAACATAAAGCTCATCTTAATCAATGGAGGCGACACTGCTGAAAATCTGACGATTTTCATCTGGAGCTGACAACATGGTAATTTATATTCTGTACAGCGTAACCAAAGAGCTTGTTATGCAAACACAGGCCACTGATTTGACAAATCTCCTGGAAACAGAATTAATGTCTGTATTCTGTGCAAAGATGTAATTTATTTTAATATTTTAAAGAGATAATATATATCTATCTATCTCTATATATTCAGGGAGCGAGATATATACACACAGAGAGACATGTATATTTAAATAGAGCCAAGCCAGGGGGTTTGGGCTGGCGTGTCGCTGCATTGAGAGGTTCAAGAACTACAATAGAAATGGCGTTGCTGATTATTCCCGGCATCTTTCATTGGGTGTGTTTCTATTCCTGGTGATAATATAAATATTATTCTTTTGTGGAAATGCTTTATTTATGGTGCCAGAGCAAGGAATGCATCTCACAATAACTGAGGTTATTTTGACGGCAAGCAAGTTGAGCTCTACCCTACTACAGGAAAAGTTTTAATTGGGTGGAAGTCTCTGGTGTGTATTTCCTAGTTATCATATTTTCTTTTCTTAATGGAAAAGTTTTAGTTACAAAAGAAAAGGATCAGTGCTCACCGGTTCTATCCTGATGCCTGTGCCAAAGCATGAGACCAACAGAGTTTGGAGAGCAGTTTCAGGGGGAAGCATTTTAATGATGTTTTCTTGGCCGGGTGCAGTGGCTCCCACCTGTAATCCCAACACTTCAGGAGGTAAAAAAGAGAGGATCACTTGAGGTCAGGAGTTCAAGACCAGCCTGAACAACATAGCAAGACCTTGTCTCTACAAAAATTTAAAAAACTAGCTGGGCCTAGTGGCAAACACCTGTAGTCGTAGTTATTCAGGAGGCTGATGCAGGAGGATCATTTGAGCCCAGGAGTTTAAGACCAGCCTGGGCAACATAGTGAGACCCTATCTCTGTATAATTTTCTAGAATAGTAAATAAATACATAAGCAATGGTTTCCCTCAAAGAGAGTTATAATCTTTCTTTTGAGAACAGGCACCCTAGATCCCAGCATCCCGAGCTTTGACAGATATTTGACTTTGGAAGGAGGCCTTAATGCATTGTTCTTTCTCGATGGGAAGAAGACATAAAGAAGTGTCTCCACACCCAGTCCTTGCAGCCCTCTACCCCCTCTTCATACTCACCACCCACTTCCATTTCAACACCATGATTTAATGAATTAAGACTACTCTATCCTGACTCCACAATTCCTTTGAGCCTGATCACTGCCTCCTCCCTAGCTTGAAGCCCTTGTGGAAAACCCTAATCAAACCTGCCACATCTGCTGTTGATGCTTAGAGAAGGGGTCTAAACAAAAAATCAATGTGTCTGGGCCCAAGGGATGCATTTTGGCATTTTCTCCATTAATGTCGTGTCAGGAATGTCACCAGGAAGCCAGGCTGCTTAGGAGAGCGTCGGTTCACATTTGGAAGAGCCTGACAGCATAGAGGCAGATGAGGTCAAAGGACCATCCCAAAAAGAGGGAGGTGCTGAGGTGAACAGGGGGAGTCCTGAGCTCTGCCATGGACCCCCCAGTCTCCCCATGTTTGTGCTCTGAGCTTTTCTTCCCCTCATCCTAAGATTCTCTCACTGCTAACTGGCCCCCAGTAGAGCTGTGGCCTCTTGCTAGCCAAAGAGTGGCCATGACACAGAATTGAGACTCAGATTTAGCCAACATCTCTGCACCAGCTTCTGATACCCAACAGTGTGCCAGGTACCCCATGCTTAATTAAAGAGTCAGAAGACCTGAGTGCCAGGCCTGGTTCTGTGGCTATTGTGACCTTAAGCAGGTCAGTTATTAGCTTGGGGCAAATTCCATCTCATCCTTCAAGCAGTTCCAGATAAGACAATATGAGATGTTCTCATAGACAAGGCAATATTAGGTGTTCTCGTAGACAAGGTGATTTTAGGTCGTTATTTCATCTCTGCTCCTTCAACGCTCATGACTTCCAAATATCAGCAGTGCCTCCTCCCACTCTGTCTGGTAACTGCCTGTTTATTCATCTTTCCATCATGTTTAAGAGCTCTTTGAGAGCAGTGATTGGTCAGTTTAGAGTTGTGTATCCAACACATAGCTCAGCACTTGGCTACAGTTGAAACTCATTAAGCACTGGTTGAATACGTGGATGAATTCAAGGAAGAAAGGAGATAGAGGCAGACACTCATTTGGCTTTTCCCTGGCTTTTTAAAATGAATTCCCTAGGCCTGCTAGGGTGGGGAGGGAGGTAAAGATGCAGAAATGGCCCAACTTGAGTTTTGAGCTAAGTACTCAAGTTTCCAATGCGTGCCTCGTGGAGGAGACGTGAGAGCTTAGCTGAACTGACTAATCCCCTATACTAGAGCAAACCAGGAATGAATGGTATTTTAGAAAAACTCTAGACCCTGATTCTGAAGGAACTTGAACCAAATAACTTAAAACTACACAGAAATGTTTACACCGTGGAGCACTTTCCTGCTAAGAGACTCCTGTGAAAACAGTAACCTACAGCTTCCTATCGCTGGAGACAGTCATTCATCACACCTCACCGAGAATAAGCCTCATTTACACGGCTGTTACTGTGGTTCAGATCCTCAGTCAGGATTGTTGTGGTCTCTGGCCATTGTAGGTGGGCAGAGCCACACCTGTGGGGTCTTATCCATGGATCTTTCTATGACTTCAGGGTCCCAGATCGTAGTGGATGGAGGGGAGCTCACCCTCAGAGAGGAAGCATGAGAAAACCCTGCAGAGACCAGCTCTGCACTGTCCTTCGGGGTAGGATTGATGACTAAATGGATCTCTATCTCCTAGGGTGTCACTGCTTCAGTGGCACCCACACTTTCCATTGGAACAGCTTGAGAGTCTCCTCCATTTCACCCAGCCATGTAGTAACAGAAGAAGTAGAGTTGTTGCTCAATGAGGTCATCTTCTTTCCTGCCCTCCTGCCCTTCACTTCACCCAGCCCTAGAGAAATCAGGAATGTCTCCCAAAACCCTCTAGACCACACTAGAGCTGTAAGTCTCACGTGCAAGGGGTTTGACGCTAGAGACATCTGCTCAGAAAAGAAGCAGAGCTCCAACTTAAACAAGCAAGGTGCGTTACCAAGGTGGAAGGCAAAGGAGGTGAGGAAGAAGCAGAACTAAATACATCTTAGCTAGAGGGAGCAGCAGAGATTTTTCTCAAGGCAACAATGAAAAAAAAAAATCTTTTCAGGTTGAAAAGATGAAGGTGGAATTTGCCATGCAAGAGGGCTTTCTAATAGACAGTCTTTATCTTGACAGTGGTGTCCTCTTAACATATATTTACTTTCTAATTACCCAGAACTGTGTAATTAACCTGTCACTAGACAGTGCTTGCCACACTAATGAATGGATAAGAATTCTGAGTATTAATAACCAGCCCTATGGAGGGAAGGTGATCCTGCCTCTTATGACTCAGTTGACATGTTTTTCTTGCCTAGTTTTATCTACTTCTCCCCTTTATTTTATCTATTGGGGTATCAGCCCATAGGAAATTTTTTTGAGATAAAAGTATCCTAGGACCTGAGCTCACACTGGCAAGAGTAAGATGTTTTGAATGGGGCACGTCTCAAGATGAGAAGGGCGATGGAGTTGTTATCAGCAAGGGGTCCTGATCCAGACCCCAACAGAGGGATCTTGGATGAGAAAGAATTCAGAGCAAGTCCATAGAGTAAAGTGGAAGATATCCCAGAATCTCCACCTCATCCCATCTGCACTGTCCTGTAAACATGGGCCAGAGTGTGGCAGAGACTTCATTCTACCCGAAGCAGCCTTTTCTTTTTCCTTCCACTTCGCTCTTCTCGCATTGATTTCCTCCCCTCTGGAGTCAGACTGCCCTGGCTTGAAAAGCAGAGCCTCCCATTTACCAGCTGGGCCAGTCATGGAATCTCTGTGAGTGTCATATGCAGGACTGGAGTGATCATGACTGTGACGTCTCACACATGGGGCAAGAGAGAATGAGGTGTGTGTGAAATGTCTACTGCAGTCTGGGGATGTAGCAGAAAGTCCGTAAACACCACTCTCCTCCTCTCTCCTCCTTTTCCTCAACCTCATTCTCGACCTTCTCTTCCAAAAATAAATAAATAAATAAATAAAATTAATTTTTTTAAAAAGGACTCTTCTTTAAACAAGAGACCTGGCTCTCCGCAGTCCCTCGGATGATCTCTGTGTAATGCCACGAAGGCGGCTGCCTCAGATTTGTGTCACTAATGCCCCCAAGGAAGGGTCAAGGCTAAAGACAGCTCAGACTCCAGCCTCTTTGTTTCTGTTTTTGAAAAATCTCTCGCTCTGAGGGAACAGCCGGGGATTGGGCGATGCTTAGGAAGGTGAGAGAGAAGCTGTGCTGAAGTCCCCGCAGAGATCAGCCTGTAAAAATAAGGGTGCACAAAGCATTTCACAGATCAGAGGGAAAACCCTGGACAAAGGGGTGCAGGAACAGAGCGGCTGCTTGCTGCCTCTGGGGAGTCACTGCCAGCAGTCACCTGCTCTACTCCTTAGGCCGTGCTGGCTTCTGGGCCCCAAGACACCAGGAAGGAGGCATCTATGCTGCCAGAGTCTGAGACCTGCCCGGCACAGCTGTGGGCCAGGCCAGCCCCTGAAGCCCTCGTGAGCTTTCTCCACCCTTTATCCTTCCCAGGTGGGCACCTGACTTACCTTCCCTCCCAGCACTATCCCCACCCTCTACCCCCACCCCCATAGCCAGCTTCCCGTCCCAGGGCTCCTCCTGTCTGTCTCTCGCTCTTTTCCCTGCCACCATACTCCTCTCCTAAATCCATATCCCTCTCAACTAGGTTTCACATCTGAAAGAGGCCTGATAAATTAATCCCCGCCAAAATGTCCTGGCTATACTGACAGCAGCTTAATGTGCTTTTAGCTTAATGCAGTCGAGACCCTCCCCAGGGTGCTTGCGTTTTAGCAGGGGATTCCTGAAGACACAGCGTACCAGTCCTCAGACGGAAATGGCGCAGCCTCGTGGGCACAAGGTAAGGCAGGAGAAACGGCTTGGGGGAATGGAGGGGCTTCATGAATCATCCCTCCCGGCCAGAGACCCACTTCTGAGCATTCCAGGCACGCCTCAAGTATGGAGAGAAGGACTGGAGGGGAAGCTGGAAAGCCTTGGTAGTGTTTTATTTAAAATTCAACACTGGTTTAGGTTTATATGGTGTACCAGCGGGTGACAATAGGTTTCATACAAAAGATGGAAAGCGAGTCAATTTTCATGACCCTCTCCCAAGTGATTGCAAGACACACGCCCTCTCCAGAACAGAACCACATGCCTCCTTTAAGAGAAAAGTGAGGGGCCGGGTGGGGTGGTTCATGCCTGTAATCCCAGCACTTTGCAAGGCCAAGGCAGGTGGATCACCAGGTCAAGAGATCGAGACCTCCTGGCCAACATGGTGAAATCCCGTCTCTACTAAAAACACAAAATTTAGCTGGGCATGGTGGTGCGCACGTGTAGTCCCAGCTACTTGGGAAGCTGAGGCAGGAGGATCACTTGAACCCGGGAGGTGGAGGTTGCAATGAGCCAAGATAACACCACTGCACTCCAGCGTGGTGACAGAGCGAGACTTCATCTCAGAAAAAAAAAAGAGAGGTGAGAGATCATTTCTATCACTATTGTGCCCCACACCCAAGCCCAGCTGCCATCAGCACCAATGTTAGGCAGGCACCCCTTCCCTAGATGGAGGGTGCCCAAGACCAGACAGGCATAGGTGCATGTGGCATTGATACCAGAGTTAAGAAGAAATTGCTTAGGCAGGTAGTAGGGGTAAGGAAGTCCTCGGTAAAGTTTTCCTTTAATGAAAAGCCGCCCCCCGATCATTTTCTTTTCTAACAGAGCAGCCTGGAAAATCAAGCTGCAGACATGAACATGCAAGCTATAAGTTTGCACACGTGAATGCCGGCAACTGTGCCAACAGGAAAAGGCTACCTGGGGCTAGGAATGTCCAACATGGTGGCTCCATCTTCCCCTTTCCTTGTCAATCATGTGCACATAAGGAGAAGGCAACATGGGGCCACCCAAATAGAGATTCCATTTGCATAGTAAGATTAAGATGGGGCAATCAGTTTCTTCGTGAATTATGTAAACGTCACACCTGGTCCAAACAATCTTTGGGCCCTATGTGAATCAGACATCGCCTCCTCAAGCCTGTCTATAAAATCCAGCATACTCCAGGGCCAGAAGTCCCATTCGGGTGCCCCTCTCTCTCGCAAGAGAGCAAGCTGTTCTCCTTTGTCTTTCTTTTGTCTTTTAAACCTTCACTCCTAAACTCACTCTTTGTGTCTGTGTGCTTAATATTCTTGGCATAGGCAGTGAATCTCAGGTATTGCCCCGGATAACGATGCTACTTCAGCATGGTGGGGAAGAGGCAACTCTTGGGGTCATTCTTGGGGTGTATAGGTAAGGAGAAAGGCAGAGGTGTAGAAAGCCCAGACTCCAGGAGGAAAGGAGAGGCTAATGAGCAGATTAGAGCTGGCAGGGCTGACAGGAGGGCACGTGTTCCCCACTGTCCTCATTATCAGCGAGCTCTCTGAACACGGGATCAACGTGATGCCCTTTTGGTTTCTATCCACAGCACTGTCTCCTTTGCTGAGAACAACGGCTCTCTATTCCCAATCACCTGGTTATATGGGTTCCAGGTGTCTCCAATTTTCTAAGGCAGTCTTGATCTCAAATAGAATGTCCATTAAGTCTCCCCTGCCTAATGGAGTATTGGCTAGTGAGATTTTATGATACATGTCCTAATTGTTCAGAAAAAATGCTCAGTGAACCTCTCTAGCCATATGGTGGACTTGTCCCTCAGGCAGGATAAAGGATTTCTGAGGAAGGACCCAGAGGTCCTCTCTTTATGCATTTTCCATCAACCTTTTCCTCCCCAGCCATACTTCTTAGAGGACACAAACCCAAGGACGGAATATACCCACACCAGAGGAGATGAGGTTCACTAACTCAAGGTCCCCATTCTTCTCAGACCTGAGTGGATCCTCCCTCTCTTCCTGGGCATGGCTCCCCTCCTGAGTTTATCCCACGAGTCATGCTAGGGAAAACCCTTCCCGCTGTACTCCTCTCTGTTGCAGCCTCCTAGCTTCTTGCCCAGGCTCATTAGATTCAACCCAAGTCCACATTCTCTGCTGCTCCTTCCCTCCCTGTTTCCCCGGAAGGAGGATCAGAGGTGACCTTTAAATGTTGCTTGCAAATGCCAGCTGATGCTAACTGGCTCCAAACTGCTGCTGCACAGGTGCAGTGTTTCCAAAAGCCTGCCGGGTGGCAGGGCAGAAGCACCAGAGTGGGAGGCTGGCTTCCCGGACAGGTCTATGCCTTAAGCAGAAAGTCCAGCTTCCACAGCCAGACTCTTGCTGAGCTGGGAGGGTGATTGTCTGTATTATTAAATGTTAGAGTGGATGAGTCCTTTGAGACCATCACTGCATGTTTCCTGGGAGAAAACTAAGGTCCCAAGGAAAAAGGCAAATGTATCATTCTCAGAACCTAATATCTGCCAGGAACTCCGAAATTCTGATAGGCACTTACTTCCCTAACATTGATTGATGATAGATAGATAGATAGATAGATAGATATAGAGAGAGAGATTAGATAGAAGATAGATAGATAGATGATAGATTTTTACTGAATGAATGAATAAATGAATGAATGATGGGTTGTCTTGGGTAATTCCCACAATAGCCCTGTAAGGTAGGCAGCATTCCTATAATAAAGATAAACACATGCCCAGTGAAGTTGACTGAGTTGCCTAAAGACAACAGCTAATAAAAAGTGAAGCAAGGGTTCATATCTGGGGTCACAAGACCTTAAAAGGGTTTCTAGGGGTCCATTCTGCACCCCGTACTTTGCTCCTTTCCTTGGCCATCGTCAGGGCTAGGTCTGAAGCTTTCCTTTGCCCCATGCCTCCTGATGGTTCTGAATCTCTAGTTTAATTCAACAATTATTTATTTGTCAATTTGCATCCTCCTGTTCTGCTGCCTGAGGGCTTCATTCCCCATTACCCAGCTTCTCCATGTTTGTCAGAACAAATTGCCTGCAGGAAGAGGCAGAGGGAAGAGTAAGAGTGAGACCTTCTCTCATGGGATATCCCATTACTAAGCTAGGATGATCAAACGCTGTGGAGAGTGTTGCATTTGTCGCTTGCTCTTAGAAAGAGGAGGCCCAAGACCCAACACAGGGCCTTAAGGAAGGCTCTTCAAGAGTCAGGGGAAAAAGCTGAGGGGTTGGAGGATACCTCTGGTTCTAAGAAGTAGGATCTCTGGGCCAGATTCCAGTGTTTCCCCAGTCAAAAGCAAACCAGTGCCCTTTCCTAGGTTTCTTATTAGTTCATTGAGGAACATACGGGTTCATGAGCATGCCATCATGGTGGATGTCTTCCATTTTGACCAAGCATCTCCGTCAACAGGCTTGGGAGACCTCCTCAACAGCACAAGCAGAAGCAGCACTAGGCTGATGACAGGACCATGACATCTTTGCCACTGAATCAGGACAGCGCCATCATACACGAAAGAGTCCTAGCACCTGGTTTCACTTTCCTGCCTTCTTGGAAGGCTGGAAGAGTCACATAAAAAGACCCCCTTAACAGAAGGACATGATTTAATAAGGAAAAGCAAATAATTTACTTATTTCAAGCTTATCTTACCTCAGTAATTGTGACATCTGATTGCTTTTAGGTGTCATGACACTATCAAGGTTGATACTATCATTAGGTCCCTAATTTCCCTAATTTATCGATAAAGCAGGTGTTGAATTGGACTCAGTGACATATCACACCAAGCAGGCTTTTCCAAGTGGTTCTCTTCACATTTATTCATTTGTTCTTGCAGGCATTTATTAGGTTGGTGCAAAAGTGATTGTGGTTTTTGCCATTGAAAGCAATGGCAAACAGGCTTGGGAGTACTCCTGAACAAGCAATGGCAAACAGGCTTGGGAGAATTCCCAAAATGTTTTATTCTCAGTATTTTGATGAATTTCTCCCCAGTTCAAGAGATCCTCTGGTAGTAGGGAGGGTGTAGGTGTGTATGGGCTTGAATAACTTTTTTTTTTTTTTTTTAACAAGAGCCACTTGTAAAAGCCTGCTTAGTGTGATATGTCACTGAGTCCAATTCAACACCTGCTTTATGGATAAATTAGGAAAATTCGGGACCTAATGATACTATCAACCTTGATACTGTCATGACACCTAAAATCATTCAGATGTGACAACAATTACTGAGTTAAGCTTTAAATAATTGAACTCTGCAATTACTTTTGCACCAACCTGACAATAAGTCACTCTTTGATTAATCAATACCCACTGAACTCTCAGCTATGTGAAATCCTTTGGGAGAATGCAAAGATGAAGATGCTGTTTCCACCATCTAGAAATGTGCCATTGTAGATTGTAAGTCCAAGAAAGTAAACACAGAATATCATCCACCAAGACAATATGAAGAGCTGTGTGTGCAATTACCGCCCAGTCAACCTGCATTGAAGGAGCTGCTGTCCCCACAGTCTCCTGGGATCTGCCAAAGACCTGTCTCTGTCACAGATGAGGACCTACCCCTGTCTTGTCTTCACTTTTGGCCTTTGCCTCTTGATTTTCACTTTTCTTTTTTCTTTCAAAAATATGAAGGTGCTTTGTTTAAAAAAAAAAAAAATTCTGCAAACCCAGACACACCTACATCCTCCCTACTACCAGATGATCTCTTGAATTGGGGAGAAATTCATCAAAATCATGAGGAAAAAAACACTCTGGGTGAATAAATCTTACAGGTTTGAATGGAGTGCTTGAGTAAACAACTCTTATCTCCCTGCTTATTAAGAGCCTACAGGGATGAGTGTTCAGAAGGCTGTCTTCATTAGAGTAGGTCTATTAGGGTTCCAATGCCCCTATAATCTAGCCACTGGCCAAAAAAATAAATAAATAAAAGGCAAACAAACAAAATGGATAGACAAGGGAAGTAGCATCACCTCCCAGGAAGTCTTTAGCATGCTTTTGGTTTTCTGATTTCCTGAAATGTGATGGCAAGTTTGAGACTCCTGCTTATTTTATTGGAAGCAGTTCGCAAAACCCCAATAATAATAATTGCATGTATTCATATTGGCTTGGTGGGTGACATACTGTATTTCTTTTCCACTTCCTTAGAGTGGGGCATGTAGAGAAGCTGATTCTAATTTCTTCAGGATGTGTCTCTATTTCCAAGAGTGCATACATGCATGGGACCATGGATAGAGAAAGGAAAAATGGACTCTGGGGAAAAAAAAAATAAGACCAAAAGATGTCCACCTGATAAAGGAGTCTTCTCCAGAAAGTAGGAGCCAGTTAAGGCAGGATGAAATAAACTAAGTTGCCGTTAGTGATCCTAAGTACAGTAAACAGTGGGGGCTGAGAGTCTGAATTGTAAATAAACAAGGTTCTTAGAGAACCTTGGGTTCAAATGAAGTGAGAGGAGTGTTATCTTACCTGAAAAAATGTAGAAGCCTTAATCCAAGAGGTGTGAAAAGTGGAAGTTTAGTTTAGGAAGATTCTGCAGCAGGAATCCAAGAAGAACATTAACATGAGGTATCTAAAACCCAGCTGTGGGCTGAGGACTCAATCAGAAAAGATTTTGCTTCCTTGGTTATTAAGGGAGATGGATGTAATTATTCCAGTCACTCTCGCTTCCAAGTAAAAATGAGAAAAAGAAGCAGAACTGCTTCGGGGAGTGCAGGGGGGCTCTCTACCCAGCATCTGTCCCTCCTCTGCTGATCATTTTGTTCTGATTTTTCCTGAGGGACACTCTTCCCACTCTTACTCCACCAGCTATTGGGTGAGATTGACTCTGTCCCCAGCACCAGATGTGAAGCACATGGCCTTGGCCCAACCAATCAGCTCATTGTAGATTGGTGGACACAGAACTTTGCCAAGCCAATCAGAGTGATCCTCGGTGGACACATAACTTTACCAAGCCAATCAGAGTGATCTTCAGTGTTTCTGTGGGACCACCAGGAGAAACTCTTCTTTTTCCTCAAAAATTTGAAGTTGAAAGCAGATAAGATTTGGAACCACTGCAGTCATCTTTAAACCACAAGAAGAGAGCTTGCTTGCCTGAGAATGGAGGCGGTACAAAAGAGAGCCAAAAGACGAAAATTTGAATCCCAGATACATTGTTTGAGCTCCCTCATCAAACCACATCTGATACTAGACTTAGAACAGGGTTTTTTATAGCCAGTTGTATTGGATTTTCCACTACTTTAAGCCAAAAGAGACTTACATAAAAATTGAATAGGACTCTTGTTAAATGTACCTTAAGTTGAGACCCTTGCCAAGAATATGGAGCTATTCTGTTTTTGTTTCGTTTTGTGTTTTGCTTTAAAGACAGGATTTTAATGACAGGATCTCACTCTGTCACCCAGGCTGGAATGCAATGGTGTGAACATAGCTTCACTGCAACCTCAAACTCCCGGGCTCAAGGAATTCCTCCTACCTCAGCCTCCCTAGTAACCAGGACCACAGGAACACACCAACATAACCAGCTATTCTTAATAATCTTTGTAGGGTCTCGCTCTGTTGCCCAGGCTAGTCTCAAACTACTGGGCTCGTGTAATCCTCCCACCTCAGCCTACCAAAGTGCTGGGATTACAGGGGTGAGCCATTGCACCCAGCCAAGAATATGGAATTATTTACCTATAACTTACTGGTGTTTCTTGCACTCTAAGGGTCTCTTGCATTTTAGTCAAATGACATGTGTCCTCTTGCTGTGCAGTGGAACTGGCTGAACTGGAGAGGAGATGGTAATATCACAAAGAATTGTGACACAGTTCTCATGCCTCGTCACCCTGAACTTCATTCAGCATGGCAGCAGTGAATATTTCCCAAATAGCAAAATACCCTTCCATTTGAAGGTGATCAAAAGGCACCTTTCCAACTGGCCCTCTTGGCAGTGGTTTGCGCAGTATCTTGCTGGAATTCTTACGGAAAGAAAAACGGGTTGTTGTGCAATGAATCCTGATTTACAAACTAGTCAGCTTTGGTGTGCACCTTGCTTGCCCTAAATGAACGACTGTGTACAAATCACCAAACTGCTCTGAATCTGTTTCCTCCTCTCTACATGGGGGATGGTGCCTTTCCTGCTGTCTCAAGGGGCCCCTGCCAAGATGCTACTCTGAGAACACCATGAAAGGCCTACAGTGCTGTTTAACTAGGATGCATTATTAGGAAAACTAGAAATCCCTTCCTGAGGACACACACATCAGCATTAGCTTCTCTCTTTTAGGTAATAAACAAACAAACAAACAAATGAGTTGGTGGCATAATCACAGCTAAATTGGAAACGCTAGCATTATCCAAAACAAGCTATCTATCGAGAGAAGCTGAGAGGCCTCGGATGCACAAAATCATATTTCCCCAGGCATAGGATTAATTAAAACTATCAAGTGTTCCCAGCTTTTTGAAATTAACTTTGAAAGTATGTGGTGTGAAGGGATAAAGAAAGAGGCTATGGTGGGGGGGGGGGGGGGAAGGGCGGGGCTGCTGGAGGAAGACACATGCCAAAGCTGTGTGTTTATGTTCTTCTTCTTAGGAGAAAAGGGAGAACAAAATGAAATTTTTAAGTTTTTTTAGGAAGGGACAGAAAAATAGGAATGATATGGTATTCACCCCCTACCCCTCACATGCATTGCAGGTTCTTTCTTCTCTGATGCATGTGGCTTCAAGACACAACCACAGCATAAAGTCCAGGTGGTATGGAGGTTGATAGGGGATGCAGAGGCTGATTATCTTCCCTTTCACTGCCCACCTCTGCACTTTGTTCTCATGTGGTCTGTCTTTTCCTCCTTTGCAAACAAACCCACTTTTAGCATTTTTCTGAGCTACTGCTGATAGTCATATTATAAACATAGGCATGGAGACGTCCACCTATGCCTCTGTTCATAATATGACTATCATCAGTAGCTCAGAAAAATGCCAAAGCCATTTAGTAGCTGTGTGACCTCAGCTGTGTCACTTGATTCTTCCCAAGGTTCAGTTTCCTTACCTGTAAAATAAAGTAAGAGAGGGAAGAAGTTTCTTTGTCAAGAAGCACAAGTGAGACTTTGGGAGTGAAGCACATAACACACAAAGGATTGCCATACGGCACAATAAGTTCTTCCTCATTTCACATGTAGTCAAACTACTTTAAGTCAAGAAGAGAGCATTGCTAAGCCCTGGAGTTGACGGCACAAATGACATCCTTCCTGTTGGGATCCCGTTTTTACATGTCAGGGAGATGCATTTTCATTTTTGCTGTTACTGCAATTCAAACTCCCAAAAGCATATCCAGTTTCCTTTTACTCTCTCTTTGGAGAGCCTTGAGGTTTCTTCCCAAGCCCCACTCACCAGCTGCTTGCTCCTCAGGACCCACAGATCTTAGAAGGATGTGTTATGGGTCCCTAGAACTGTATCTGTCACCATCTCCTATCTCCTCCCACTGAGTCTGTACCTCCAAACCTTAGAGGTTAGGAAGCTTGTAGACTCCACCTTTTGGGATGAAGGAATCTGCTTCTTTGTGTACTAAATTCCTATTTCCCTTTCCATTCATATTAGTTGTCTTCCCCTGTCGTTCCTAACATAAATCAGATTATGGTCAGGTTTGCTAGTCTTCTTTATTCAGCCATGCACTTCAGGGGAGAACAGTCCTGCTGCCTTTCCAGTACAGGAAGTTTGTCTTGATTGGTCTAACCCAATCATGAAAGTCCTATCCCCCTAGCCAATGGTTGAACAATGGACATATTAGTTCTGGCTAGTAAGAGATGAGGGAATGTTTGTTGAGGGTTCTGGGAACCCTCCTTTAGGAAAAGAGACAGTAGGAAAGAAGGTACTCTTTTCCAAAATTTTCCTCCTTTTGGAAGAGAGAGAAGGAGAGAAGGCATTGTTTGCCCTTGGGCATCTTCAGGTATGACTATAACACCTAATGGTAAGGACAGCTAGACAAAAACAAACACTCATGCCGAAGACAGCAGGACAGAATGGGAAAGTAACACTGAGCCCTTGACATTACTGAGCTGCTGATTAGCCAGACCGTGGGTCACACTACCTCTGGATTACATGTCACATGAGATACTTGTATTATTGTTTGAGCACATTTGAGTTAAGAGATCTTCTAACTTGCAGCCTAAAGCACTCAACAAATCCACCAACTCCCATGTTTCTCAGTGGGTTTTCTTGGTACCTGGTTGTGGTCTCATTGTTCTGAGGGTGGAGCTTGCTGGTCCAATGTCTGCAGGCTGCATGAGATGTGCTGGTGCTGCTGGAGAGGGGAGCCATTGAGGTGCACATCTCAACAACATCCCACAGATTGCCAAAGCCAACTAAGTCTCTCAAAATCTTTCCAATCTCTTCCCTTCAAGCTGAATCACTTCTTGTTTAAATAATTACAACTACATTTCAAAATAATTATCCTCTTACCAATGTTGTCCCAAGTCACCTTTATTGTTTTTATGGCCATGTAGTGTGAGATAGGAAAACCATGATGTTCTGGTCTCCACTCAGTCACCTCTTGTCCCCAAAATCTGTGGGGATTTCTCCCCACCAGCAGCCAATCAATTGCACCCAGCAGACACCAGCTGAATGTCCTACAATTCGATTCAGTTTGGATACAGTCTACCTGGAGGAAATGTCTGATCCCACAGTTTGAGGACTCAGACCCCCAAACTGCCCCCCACTTCAAATGCAATTGCTAGTCACAGGTTGTGGCCTGTACTTCTGACCAAACTGCTGTAAACTGGGAGTTCCTGCAATCCCCTCCTCAGGTTTGATTAATTTGCTAGAGTGGCTCACAGAACTCTGGGAAACACTTTACTTACATTTACTGGCTTAATATAAAGGAAATAAAAAGGATACAAATGAACAGCCAGATGGAAATGGTGCACAGGGCAAGGTATAGCGGAAGATGCATGGAGCTTTCATGCGGTTACTGGGCATGCCCCTCTCCAGGAACCTCCACGTGTTCACCTGTTCAGAAGCTCTCCAAACCCAGTCTTTTGAGTTTTTATGGAAACTAGCTTCCTTACACAGGCATGATTGGTTACATCATTGGTTATTAGTGATCAATTCAACCTTAAGCCCCCTCACCTCTCCCAAAGGTTAGGGGATAGGGCTGAAAGTCTCAACATATGGTTGGTTCTCCTGACAACCAGGCCCACCCTGAGGCTATCCAGGAGCCCACCCGAAGTTGCCTCATAAAAAGTTGCCTCTCTTATCCCCTAGGAAATTACAAAGGTCTTAGGAGCTCTGTGTCAGGAATTGGGAATCAAAGACCAAATATTAGAACAAAAGAGTCTCCTAGTGCCCTCATCTATAAGGATTTTAAGAGCCATGTGTCAAGAAATAGGATAAAGACGAAACATATATTTCACAATATCACACCATGAGAGTGAACAAAGTTTCACGTCTCACCATGGTCCATCTCCTGTCTAATAGCTGCCTTTGTATACAGAATAAAGTTCAAGATTCTTTGCATGATAAAGAAGATTGTTATGACTGGTTCAGATTTCATTTCCTGTGTCATTTTCCACAAGACTACATCTTTTCCTTTGTGCTCTAATCTTGCCAAAATGAACCCCACAGCACCTTTTCTCCTCTGCCTCTCTGCTTTTTCCCATACCCCTTCCTGTGCCAAGATTATTGTGTCTTCTTTCCGCACTTGGCTAATCCTAATGACCTTCTAAGATTCAGCTCAGTCTTCGTTTTCTCCTAGAAGACTTACTTGAACTGCCAGGATGTTTTATATCTCATCCTCTGGCCTCTTGGAGAGCCCTGTGCATCTCTAGACCTTTGCATTTACCACGTCATATTAGATATCTCTGCTTGAGTCCATCTCCCCCGCCAGACTCCAAACTCCTCAGACAGGGCAGCAACTATTATTTATTCTTTTCTGTCTCTCTAGAACCTAGCATAGTACCAGGGACATAGTGTGTCCTCAAAAAATATGACTGAACTGAAATTTTGAATTTCATATTTGCCAAGCACAGACAAATATTTAACATGAAGAGACAAAACAGACCAAAGTACGTCCCCTGGGGAATGTCCAGGTAAAGGAGAGCTGCGTCGTTCACTGTCCCCATTTATGAGAAAAGAGAGTATTGCCTGGAAAAGGAGCGTGGCCTAAGAATTTCATACAGGACAAGTTAAACACATGTGTTATTTCAAATCGAGTCCTTTGTGATATTAAAATTGGAAACAGGATAGATGACTCTATTGTTAAAAATATGTATATTCATGGCTTTGTTAATAAAAGGCAAGGCCCAGGCCAAACTAGACAGAGAGAGGTAGAAACAAAGATAATTAACTTTCTCTGCTTAATAAAGTGGAAGAAGTTTGTGTTTTGGGCTGACAGCTCAGCCAGGAAGGCACATGCCCTGAGAAAGAGGTAGGATAGGCCCTTAAGAAATAGAGTAGGTTATGAAAACAGGGGAAAGGAAAGGCCAAAGGACTTTTGGAAGGATGTGTAATATTCAATCTGGGGTAGGCTATGGTCTGAATGAAATTTTGTGTTCACTCCCTGCACCCAAAAAAAACTTTTTTATTGAAACCTAATCTCTAATGCAATAATATTAAAGGTAGAACTTTTAGGAGGTGATTAAAAACTGGCCTTTGGGGTTATGAAACATGTCCAACGTAGGTTATGAAAGCTATGGTCTCATGAGTAAAAGTAGTGCCCTTACAGAAGAGGCTTGGGGAAGGATGCTTGCTCCTCTGCTGTATGATGCTTTCTATAAGGAACAACCCCTACCCAAACACCTAATCTGCTGACACTTTGATCCTGAGCCTCTGAGCCTCCAGGAGTATGAGCAGGACATTTATATTGTTTATAAATTACCCAATTTAAGGTATTTTATTATAGCACCCCAAATAGATCAAGACAGAAATTGGTACCAAGAATGGGGTCCTATTGTAACACACACCTAAAAATGTGTAAGCAACTTTAGAGCTGGGTAACAGGGAGAAGCTGGAAGAATTTGGAGTTGCATGCTAGAAAAACCTGCGTTGGCCAGGCCTGGTGGCTCACGCCTGTAATCCTAGCACTTTGGGAGGCTGATGTGGGTAGATTGCCTGAGCTCAGGAGTTCAAGACCAGCCCGGGCAACTCTGTGAAACCTCTTCTCTACCAAACACAGCAAGAAAAAAAAACTAGCAGGGCATGGTGGTATGCACCTGTAGTCCCAGCTACTTGGAAGGCTGAGGCAGGAGAATTGCTTGGACCTGGGAGAAGGAGGTTGCAGTGAGCCAAGATTGCACCACTGCACTCCAGCCTGGGCAACATAGCAAGACTCTGTCTCTAAAAAAAGTAAAAATAAAGTAAAAGAAATGAAAGAAAGAAAGAAAGAAGAAAGAAAAACAAAGAGGAAAAGCTTGTGTTGCCATGAATTAAGCATGCCTACTGTTTCATTATTGGAACACTACGAATGTGGGAGTTATTTGTATTCTGCTCAAGGTCATCATCATCAAGGTCTGATTGTGAAAATTCAAACAATTTCAACCTCAGGCATAAATGGGTTAAAGATGATTCTGGTGAAGACTTAGAAGAGGAGAGCTGTAGATAAAGTTTCAGCCTTCTTAGAGATTACCTAAAAGGTCATGAGCAGAAGGCACAAATATGAATGATAAAGGCCGTTCTTTATCATCCATAATGAGGTTTCAGATGGGAATAAGAAATGTGTTCCTAGAAACCGAATGAAAGGTAACTCTTATTATAAAGTGGCAAAGAATTTGGCTGAGTTGTGTACATGTCCTAGTGTTTCGTGGCAAGAGAAACTTATGAGCAATGAAATAGGATATTTAGTGGAAGAACTATTTAAGCAAAGCATTGTGGAAGAGGCATGGCTTTTCTTGACTGCTTATAGTACAATGTAAGTCAGGAGAAATGAATTAAAGACAGAATTTATCATCCAAATGGAGGCAGAACTTAAAAGATTTGGAAATTTTTCAACCTGCAAAAAATGGGAAAACATGTTCAGGAGAAAACAATAAGGGTGTATTCAAGTGAATCTTTGATAAGGAGATTCATATGGGGGAGAGAAGCTAGATGCTATTCATTAAAACAATGGAAGAATGACCCTGAAGGCATTACCGAGACCTTCAGGGCTACTTCGGTGGTCACAGGCTATGTGTAAATCACAGGCTGCATGTGTGTAAATCACAGGCTGTAGGTAAATCAGATACCGCCTCCTCAAGCCTGTCTGTAAAATCCGGTACACTTGCATTCTGGGCCAGAATTCCCGTTCAGGAGTCCTTCTCTCTCGCAGGAGAGAAAGCTATTCCCCTTTCTCTTTCTTTGGCCTATTAAACCTCGACTCCTAAACCCACTACTTGTGTATCTGCATACTTGATTTCCTTGGTGTGAGATGACAAACCTTGGGTATTTACCCCAGACAGTGATGTCGTTTCACAATCACATGAGGTAGGACCCAAGTAGGTATTGAGACTGCAGCAGAAAGTTAACCAGAGAAACTTAATCTCCATCTCCTTCGTACATACACTCACTCCAGCCTGAAATGCTGGGTTTGACGCACAAAATTCAACAGTGCGAAACAGGGGAGGCTAACATGAGTTTATTTACATAAGAAAGGAAAGGATAACCCAAGACTAGAAGACTTGGAAATACTTAGGTGGCATATTTAAATATACAAGCTATATATATATATATATAAAAAATGTAGACAGATATGGCATATCTATATATATATACACACACCATATCTCAATCAATGTATGTATTTATGCATATATGTGCATATGTGTATATGTAAAAGATATATATATTTTTTAAAACAAATTTGTAGTTAATTTGTTAACTACAAATTAACTTACTACTAAGTTTTAGAAAGTGAAGTTTACACACTTTGCAACCATAAGTGGAATGCTAAATCTTCAGTAAAGAAAAGAAAATTAAGTAAAAACGCAAATGCACTCTTTTTTTCTTGAGTTATAAACCCTGAACTTGGTGACTTACTTAGCAATTGTTTTTTACTGCTGTCAGTTTTTTTAAGCAGTTAAATTCTGAGTGATCATTCCTGCTAGTACTGCCTGCATTTCACTCCTGCAGAGTCACAAGCTCTCACCCCCACTTACTGGGTGTTTTCCTTGGCTTTGGAGTGAGGTTTTTTTGGTTTTTTTTTTGGGGGGGGGTTCTTTTTCCCCCAGAAAACCTTTAAGAAATATGTTGTTCAGACACTGCTTTTTCTCCTTACCTTCTTTTTTACCTTTACCTGTCCCAGCTCTCCACAGCCCTGTAGGACCCCGATGCCCTCTGCCTGCAGCCCTTATTCTGCTCAGCCCTGCCAGGGACAGGAAGCCTTTGTAATTCAAATCAATAGACCCTTACTGAACTGAGAATGCATCCCTGGGGCCTCAGCCTCATCCCAATGCCCTGGAATTTGTCTTACCACTTATGAGCCTATATGCCAAGTGCCAGGGGAGACCCTTGGCTTCTCAAATCCACAGATTCCTCAATGCATATAATTCTCTACTCTTCCATTGCATGTGGCTGAACTTCTGCCTCTCTTTCCCTAGTCAGGATTTTGATTCCCACCACAACCAGATGTGCCCGGATCCTCATCTTGGTTGCTTCCCCTTGGTGCCCTCAATTCTTGTGAGCCTTTCCAGTTGTGTGTTGTTTCCTGCATCCCATGACGATGACTGGAATTATGCTATTGCCAAACTTCCGAGATATTTCATGAGCTGGACTCTCCTCTCTGCCTGTTCAGTACACAGACTCCACTGAGTGGAGCCAGAACTTGGCATGCTGGTGAGAGCAGCACTGAGCCTCCCCTGCCCAGCCACTGTGATGGCTAATACTGAGTATCAACTTGATTGGATGGAAGGATGCAAAGTATTGTTTCCAGGTGTGTCTGTGAGGGTATTGCCAAGGGAGATTAACATTTGAATCAGTGGACTGGGAAAGCCAGACCCACCCTTAATCTGGGTGTGCACTATCTAATCAGCAGCCAGGTTGGCCAGAATTAAAAAGCAGGCAGAAGAATGGGAAAAGACTAGACTGGCTTAGCCTTCCAGCCTACATTTTTCTCCAGTATTGGATGCTTCCTGCCCTCTAACATCGAACTCCAGGTTCTTCAGCTTTGGGACTCAGACTGCCTTCCTTGCTCCTCAGCTTGCAGTCAGACAGCCTATTGTGGGACCTTGTGATTGTGTGAGTTAATACTCCTTAATAAACTCCTATATATGTGTGTGTGTGTGTGTGTATATATATATATATATAATTAGTTCTATCCCTCTAGAGAACTCTGACTAATATAACCACCCTCTGTGGCTCCAGGCCACCTGCTCCTTATCCACCTCACCCAGCCAGCCCTGCCCAGAGTGGATGAGCTCTTCCTGGACTCTTCTTCTGGGGCTCCCAGTCACATCAACAACGTCAGACTGATGCTGGGGAGGTAATTTCGCAGACACAGTGTGGCAGCTTAGCATTTTTCTGGCCTGACTTTCCTTTACAACGAGGCTGTTATTCAAAAGCAAAGTTTAGCCCATATGCATAGCATACATGTGCTGTATTTATGTGTTAAATAGATTTCTTCCCCACCCATTCCTTATTGCTTCGCTTATTCAAATATTATCCAGGCTTTAAGGCTCTAATCATGCGTTGCCTCACTTTTGAAGACTTCCTTTTCCATTTTAAACTTTATTGATCTCTTCATTTCTTAGGACTGCTACTAATAACATAATTTAAATCTTGATTTTCTATAAACCCTCCTTCATTTTCCTCAGATCTTTAAGTGTGTGTGTATGTTTGCGTGTGTTTCCAGTCAAGAATATAAGCTCTCAGAATGCAGAGGTTATGCCTTACTTTGTTTTCCCTTGAGTATAATTTTTTAATAAGATTATTACTGGCAGAAAAGAAAGGGCTTTGCCTCAAAAGAGGTAGTGGTGAGTCCAGGTATAGTGACTCACACCTGTAATCCCAGCACTTCGGGAGGCCAAGGCAGGAGAATCACTGGAGGCCAGGAGTTTAAGACCAGCCTGGGCACACAGTGAGACTGCATCTCTACAAAAACTTAGCCAGGTGTGGTGGCTCACACCTGTAGTCCCAGCTACTTGAAAGGTTGAAATTAGAGGATCTCCTGAGCCCAACAGTTGGAGGCTGCGCTCCAGCCTGGGTTAGAGAGTAAAACAACATCTATAAAAAAGAAAAATAGGTGTGGCCAGGCGCGGTGGCTCACTCCTGTAATCCTAGTACTTTGGGAGGCCGAGGTTGGTGGATATCCTGAGGTCAGGAGTTTGAGACCAGCCTAGCCAACATGGCAAAACACAGTCTCTACTAAAAATAAAAATAAAAAACTTAGCAGGGCGTGGTGGCAGGTACCTGTAATTCCAGCTACTTGGGAGTCTGAGGCAAAAGAATTGCTTGAACCTAGGAGGTGGAGGTTGCTGTGAGCCAAGGTTATGCCACTGTACTCCAGCCTGGGCAACAGAGTGAGATGCTGTCTCAAAAAAAAAAATAATAGGTGTAAGTTAGGTGACTTTTTTCCAGTGGGCAGACATTACAATGTCCTGGAAGAGGAGGAATGGAGTGGAAAGAGCTGATGAATGGACTTAGAGAAGGCAGGTGAGCTTCCTGACAGCAGGTCAAGGAGCATCATTAGGTGCTCCAGATTACCTCTGCTAACTTTTCCCGAGTCTCAGACAATAAAACCCAAAGCCAAAGAAGTCTTTCCAGCCCAAGATGGCTGCATTCTCTCAGCGAAGATTCTGTGCCAAAAACAAATCACTGCCAAGCCCCCAGTCTAAGCCCCCAACCCACCATTATGTCATCTCTGCTGCAAATCAGGCAAGGATTAGAGCCAACGTGCCTCTTGTTGGGTAGAAAACAGATGGCTGGACCCAAGAAAGCTGACGGAAGGAGTCGCAAAACAAGTATCAATCAATCCAAGCAACTCGGCATTAGCAAACAGGCGGCTTTGCAGCTCTGGGCAGGGCTCTCTGGTGGCGTTTTTAGCGGCTTTCCTAATTAAGGATGAGCTGTGGAACTCATCAGCCACCCTACGTCCCTGTTAAATGTGGCAGGTGGCATCAAGAGCCCCTCCTACTATGACTTCCCAGTTGTGTTCAAGAAGGGCACATCAGTGCCAGCCAAGGATCTGTGAACAGAAACAGACTGGAGGAGGAATTTAAAGGGACATCATCCCCTAGAATACAGCCCAGTTGGCCTTATGGGCTGTGTCTCCCGGTCCAGCACATCTGTTGGTGGGTCGAGGTGAATTTTGGCTCTCTGATGAGATGCAGATTCTAATGGCAGTGCAGATTCTTCCAGGAGAAGGGCCCTTGTTACAGGTTTCATAATTCCCAAAGCACTTAGCATGGTGGTTGAAACATTGACAAATGTTTTGTTGAAATGTGGCCACCTCGATCCATTGAGTTTTATTAAGATTTCTAAATGTTCCATTTTGTCTGTCCCACTTACCTGGGTCTTTATTCTCTGTCCACTTTTAATACTTTTTGCATATGTCCACTGTTTTGGCTACATCTGTAAAGTCCTTAAGGAAGGCAGCCAGGACTTGCGTTTTCCTCTGGATCCTTCTATCTCTCTAGTACCTGAATCAGGAATGAGAAAATCATGGGCTGACTCATATGCTTGCTGACCTCACTTGATGTTCAGGACTGAATGTGGATGTGCTGTCAGGAAGATTACCTGCCTTCTCTAAGTCCATTCACCAGCTTTTTCCACTCCATTCCTCATCTTCCAGGACATTGTAACGTCTGCCCACTGGAAAAAAGTTACACCTAACCTACATCTACTTTTGTTGTTGTTGTTGTTTTGTTTTGTTTTGTTTTTGAGACAATGTCTGACTCTATTGCCCAGGGCACTCGTACAATCTTGGCTCACTGCAACCTCCTCCTCCCAGGTTCAAAGACTTCTCTAAAGTCCTTAAGGAAGACAGTCAGGACTTACGTTTTCCTCTGGATCCTTCGATCTCTCTAGTACCTGAATCAGGAATGAGCACATGATGGGCTGGCCATTCATGCTTGCTGACCTCACCTGATGTTCTGGACTGAATATAGATGTGGGTTGCACACATGAGTGTCTGAGACCTGAGTTGTCTCTTGCCCCTTGCTCTATCATTCACCTATGCCAGGTACTGTATGAGGAATGCCATTGCCCTACTAAACTCCATTACCACATCAGGGGGATGTGGAATCTTTGTGTTCCTTGTTTAGTGATCAGAAGGACTCAGTGACCTGACATCAAACTCAAAATACTCATTTTACCCAAAGTACAGAAGACTGACTTTTACCTTTTCCAATTGTGTAATCCTCACATGTGATCAATTTTATATTATTAAACTAGACGAAATCTGTAACATGCCCAGCATACTGTCTGACACGCAGAAGACACTCCATTTGTGATTGCAAATTTAATATTTTTTTATTATAAGAATTAAAAGACTTTATTCATCTTATTGTAAGATTTGTACTTCCTGGAGGTTCTTAGTTTAGGTTCCCAGTGGTGAAAAGGGAAAAAATACTGAAAATAAAGGACGTTTTTAAAAATGGATGAAACATGGCTAGAACTTCACAGATTTCCTTCTAAGTATTTGGATTTTAGACTTCAAGAGTGATGAGAGTGATTCTTTGATCACCAGTGGAGCCAAGTTTATTGCTTTCATGGTCAGTCTGGTTTATTCACGCCTATTGTTGCCGTCTCTTGTAAACCATAGTGATACGGAGGTGTGGAGAGCACGGAAGGATTGGATAAGCAGGTGTGATAAATCCCAAGAGGCAGGTGGGGGCAGGATCCCAGAGCAACAAGCTTGGGGTGAAACATGGATGGCCCTGGGAAGCGAAGCACACAAAGGTGTGGAAACCCTAAACTCAGTGAGAATAGATCAGGAACAAGCCAATGGGACTGAAGAGGTCAAGAAAAGTCAAGCTCCGATTCTGCCATCCAGATTCCCCCAGAAGATGTATAAGGACAGTATGTACTATTTGACTCTTCAGCTTTCTAACTAGAAGCAGAAACCCAAGTGCACTCAGGAAGATTATGGGACTGTTGAGAAAGGTAGAAGACCAACTATGGATGTGTTCTGACTCCACCTGAGTCAAAAGTAGGGACCCGATGGGGTGGTGGTACAAACAGCAAGTGGTCCTCATTGCTCTGATTATTCAGATATGCATTCCAATAGCAGTGCTGGGAGAGACGCCTAGAGATGTGCATGGGTTGACTTCTCAGATCCTTCTCTTTGTTTCTCACACAGACCCCCCTCCTGCCCACCTGCATTGATTCTGCAGTTCCATGTTGGTTCTCCATGAGAGTCTGTGGGTGGACAGCCTTTATTAGAAGGGGATGATATATGATATAAAAATAATACATATGAAATTAATTTTGCAAGGGCCTAGAAAAGGCCATAAATGACAGGTCCATAGATAGTTATTTTTAAAAATCCAAGTTAAATATTCACCAGGCTTTGAGTCAGTGGTCTCAAAGCCTGCTCTCCTTATGAGGTTATCTCACTGTTTAACAAATATATACCTGGTTGAAATTCTCAATAGACCAGGAATCAAGGATTTAATGAGGAGAAAACCAAAGCCATCTGAAAGCATCAAAAAAGACAGAGATGTTCTTAGAGTCTGATTGGGCCAGTGTTCCCTGCCTCCACCTGACGGGCCTGCCTTCAAATTAATTAAAAAGTCAAATTTGACTGTCATCCCAGTATCTGGTGAAGGAGCAAGCTGTCCATAAATCAACTTGTGTTTGCATAATAATTTTATGGTTTTCTAAGTGCTTTATCATCCATTGGCTCATCTGAACTTCATGGCAACTCTGCAAAGTAGGCAGGGAAAGAATTGGTGGAAAAGCCATAGAGAATGTTGGAGCCGGACAGTCGGAGTTAAAACGCTAGCCCTGCCTCTTCCCAGCTGATGACCTTGGGCAGGTGGCTAACCTCTCAGTACCTCTACCACCTTCTCCATAAAATGGGCACAGTCAAAGTACCTACATCATAGTTTTTGGGGAGGAAAAATAAATGAGTTGATATGTGTGAAACAGTTACAATAATGCCTGGTAGATTTTTTTAAGGCTGAAAAAAATATTCACCTTCAATATTATTGGTCCTACTTTATAGTTGTATCCTGAGCTTTAGACCCAAAATTACCACCAACTAGGAATTCACTTAAACTCTACCTCAGTTTCCACACATACAAAATAAGGGCTCATGCCTACCTACCTCATAGACCTCCTAACAGATACAGAGGATAATGCATCAGAAAAAGCTTTGCAATCTGAAAAAGGTTATAGACTTCAAAGAACAGCATTCCTTCAGTGTCCTCTCAATAGGGATGGATCTGTTATCACAACCTGGCTAGGTTCTACTCTCAGACCTTCGCAGAGGACAAGCAGCTATTGAGAAACACCAGAAGGGGTGCTGTTATTGATGCTTTACCCCAAATCCTTTATTCCTTCCAGCTCTCACCAGGGCCAGCCCAGCATCAGTAAAGCAGAGAGGAGGAGAGGCTCACAGGTAACACCTACCTGGAGGGGTGGGGTGTCTCCACAACCCCCAGCAGATGTGCCAAAGCCCAGCAAAGGTTCTGAGAGGCAGGCCCATCTGCCACTCCTCCCTGACAGCTGAAAAATTCTTCCAGTACTGGAGTGTGTCACAACCTGTCAAAGATCAATTTGATGTTTACAGTCCAGGGTGAGGAGCAGGGCTGATGTGAGACAAGGCAGCCAAAAGGTTGCCTGAACCCTGCCAAGGCATGAGTCAGGGCTCTGAGAGGGTGAGAGAGGGGAGGGCAGCACACACTGGACCCTTCATGTTTTGTCCTGAGTCCTCACCACATTATTTTTTTTAGGAAGAGATGCTGCTGAAAGGAAAATCAAACACAAATTGACAACATCAAACTTCAACCAAACTGTCAAGCAAGCATGGAGAGAGAGCATTCTAGGAGCACCAAGAAGTGGATCCCCAAACATGATGAGGTGGGGAAGCACATGGCATCTCCTGAGGGAGCGTTAACCCTCTTCTGCAGGACCTTTCTGGGGACAGGGATCAAGGTGTCCAGGCTGTGACCCCTCCTCACTCATCTCCCCAGAAGCTGAGCTGGTAGCCTGCTCAGTACACTAAGGCTCTGGATGATATTTTATTTGAACATGAGATTCTTCAGCTAGAAGCACAGACATAAATAAATAATATCATGAGTGAACCCCGTTTCACGATCCAGAGTCACTGTGTCCTGAGCAATATGGCCCAGCCAGAAGGAACAGGTCACCTCTCTGACACTACTGTGATACCCTCCGTGGGACCCCCTGTCTTTTTATGATTCCACCACCAAATATTTGTGCACCAAACACTCTGGACAGGTACCAGAAATGCTAAAGGTTTTACATCCAGTTTCTTCCCTTAATAGGTTTACAAAGGGGCTGAGGGGAGGACATATTCTTCACTGGAAGACACACCCAGGAAGTGGGCCAGGTCTGTGTGTGCCAAAGTCAGGGTGGCCAGCACAGGCTTCCTAGGGGCAGTGGGGCCAAAGCAGTGCCTACAAGACAGGAAGTCATGAAGGAAGCAGAAAATAGACAAGGAAATGTGTCTACAGAGGCAAGAAGGGATGGGGTCTGCAGAGGAATGCGGGCTTAGAGGGACAACAAGGATCTGGAGGCAATGTGTCTGGAGGTGATGTGTAGATGACCTGGGAGCAGAGGATTCCTGTAAGGGAGTAACAGGGATGGTGGAAGGAGAAGCAAAGAATCATTCTCAGTCTATTCAAAGACTCGTATAGTCAAAGGAACCCAAAAGCAGGACATGTGTGACCTATCTGGGTATTAGACGTTGGGTTGTGTTGTTCAGGCTCCTCACCCACGTCCACTTGGGATGGAGACAAAAGAAGGGAACTGGGAAAGGGAGAGAAAAGTAAAGAAGGGCAGGTGTGTGGTCTGCAGCAAGAGGCTCACTGATATCCTTGCCTTTCCTGCTCCAGCCCCACTCCATACAGGGCACATAGCCCAAGGCTGGACCCCACACCAAAACAGGAGATGGAACTGAGATGGAATCAGAGACCAGAGAGGAACAGAGCAGGACCCAGGGCTGTGACTTTCTTGGTGTGGCTGCAGGAGGACTGGGGTGGAGTAGGAGTGGAAAGCAGGGTCGCACGATGTTCCTGAGCCACAGCCCCTCCCACACCCCGACTATGCCCCGCTGAGGCTGAAGCCTTGCAAGTCATATCCACTCCTAGGGAAGAAAGCAGTGCAGTCATACTGTTAATCAACTGACAAAAGCAAGTAAGACATTTCCTCTGTTCCTTTTTGAGGCATCAGGAGGATGGGGCCTGGGACACAGAAACACGGGTTCACTGCCAGGAACACAGAAAGGAACCCACAAGGATGGCATGGTGGCCCCTGTCCATACTACTAACCCACTTAGATTTGTCCACATCTACACAGACCTCTGCATTCCATCTACTCACAGGCACCTTGTCACAAGAGCAGACACGCATGAGGAAACACACACACAAATGTGAGAGGATCCCCAACACCTATCCCACAGGCCTCAAGCACATACCTTCTGGCCTGCCACCTGATCTTCAAGCCCAACAATGGCAAATAAGGAGGGTAGGGTTGCCAGATAAGACACAAGACACCCGGTCAAATTAGAATATTAGACAAGCAACAAGTCGTGTTTTAGTCTAAGTATGTCCCAAATAATGCATGGGATATACTTATCCTAAAAAAAAAAAAATAGATTTTTTGCTTCTCTGGAATCCTGATTTAACTTATATCCTGTATTTTTAGTGGCATCCATAGAAGATGACAAGTGGAGGTGAGGGAGTAGGAGAGAGAAGACGAGGGGAGGGAAGGAAGAAATAGGCAGGCGATAGCTCTGTCTGTAAAATAATGATAATAAAATAACATAGCCAAACAGGTTAGTGAGTTGTAAAAACATCAGGGCAGATGAGCCATATGAAGATTTAAGGAAGTCATCTCCATGGTCACCTCTTCCCAAGATGACCCAGCAGGAGACCTTTCTGGGTCAGGAACTGCTAAAGGGTGATAACGCAGTGGTCCCACCAGACAATCCTTTGCATATTTGCTTTTTTTTAATATTCAACATAATGATACTCAAATCACTTAATATTCAGAATACTCTACAAAATGGTATTATGATTTCCATTGTACAGCAGTTCAGAAGGATTAAGGGGTTTGCTCAAAGTCACATATCTTTAAATGACATATCCAGGATTGTAAGCCTGACCAGACCCCAAACCTGGCTTCCCTCCACCACCCCATACCCAGAGACCCCATGCCATCCTCAGCACCACCCAGGGGAACATTCTACAATAATAGAACTGCTCTGAATCTGCACTCTTCAACCTGGGAGCCGCAAACCCATGTAGATACTGGGCGCTGGAAGTGTGTGTGGCTAGGGAGATGGAGGGATGGAAGTCTTCATTTAATTTTCATTTCATTTCATTTTAAATAATGAAAAACTTTAAAAGCCACATGTAGCTTGTGGCTCCCATGATGGAAAGCACAAATAGCTCCTCTCTGGCCAGCGAGCCACGCTCCCCCCACCCCCTTCGCTTGTCCCTTTGGTTGCCCTGAAGCCTGGGTCTGGCATGTCCTATATGGATCAAGGGTCCCAAGAAACACAAGATGCTGTTTACAACATCCTTGGAAATCATCCTTCCCCATCTCCCCACCTCCAATATGGAGAATCTCAGAGCCAAGGAGCCAGAGGCCCCAGGATCATTTCAGGGACAGAGCTAGTACTGGAAAGGGGGCTCCTTACTCCCACACCCCTGTTCTTTTTTGGATTAGGATGGGAAAAACAAAACTCAGTGGTTCCCAGCACAGGCTGGGCAGGCCTAGAAGTCCCCTCTGGGATCCTGAGCCCCACCTCCAAATACCCACTGTTGTCCGGAAGGATGTGGGAGAAGATCCAACCCAGAGACCAGAAGAGATAAGTCTATCTGATTAATGCAGAGAATTTGAGAGACAAAGGAAAAAACGACAACATTAGCACAAAACCTTGCTGAGTGTGCTCCCCCCATTACCTCAGAACCATAATTACATCCGCCTTTCATATTACACACCCCAGTAATTATAGTCGGCTAATGGCTTCCCACTGAAATCGGATATTAACTTTTTATTACGCCCCCTGGGACCAGGACGGAGACAATCACAGCATCAAGGAAGGCTGGGGTAGTCCCTAGAAGGTCAGCAGCCCCAGTGACCTCCTTCAGGGGCAACCCAGCCCAGTCAACGCCCCACCCACCTAGGAACACCAGATACTCCTGTTACGGTTGTATCCTGCCCCCTAAGAGAATCCAGTGAGCAATGAGGGGTCCTGAAATCCAGTCCAAACTCACTTGCTAAACTCTATACCATGGAACAAGTCTTTCTGTAATCCATTCACGGGGTCCCCACCTCCACTGCACATACTCCTCAAGGTCTAGGTCTAGCCAGACCCTCAGGTCCTCAGCCCACTGGAGAAGAGATGTGTGCTCTCTTAAAAGCATATATGATGTAAACGGATGACTTGTGTTCTAGTCCTGTTTTTCACAACTATGCATAGCATGACCTTGGACCAGTCATTTCCCATCTTTGAGGCTCAGTTACTCCTATCATGACAAGGAGGAGGTCTGTTCTGCCATCCTCGTAGGGATGCTGTAAAAATCAAATGAGGTCATGGCTTTGAAAGTACTTTCTATTCTCGACATCCCACATGAACATCAGGCTTTATTAATTATTCGGCTGGCTCTCACCCCCAGGGGTCTTTTGGGAGGCTGGGCTTCCCATCCCCTAGCATGCCAAGCTTGCCTGGCATTCACAGGTTGTCACGCTCTGGTCCTCAGCACTGTGAATATCTGCAAATCCCATGTGGTACTCTCAAGAACTACTGCTGTTGGGGGAAATACACATTTATATGTTAATTCTTTAGACTTTTGAAAGCATTTGTGCATACATTGTCTCATTTGAACTTCACAACCATTCAGTGATTTATAAGGAAGGCACTCTCCTCACTTTGCAGCAAAGGAAACAAACTCAGGGGAGTGAAATGACTCCTGGAATTGCATAAATTCAAATTTATACATCTGTAAGAGACACAGGTAGGAATGGGACTTTGTCTCTGGAATCACAGCGCTCGTGAGGCCTCGGGTCCAGTAGACACTTGGGCATTAATACTTCATGAATAATGAGAAGATGAATGAGTGGATACATAATCAAACATCTCACAGCCACCTGTAAACAGCAGCAAATCTGGATTCACACAGCAGGAGAGACAGGCACAAGTCAAGACCCTTTTAAGAAGTCAAGGTTACCAGCCTGGCCAATTTGGTGAAACCTCATCTCTACTAAAAATTAGCCAGGCATGGTGGTGGCTGCCTGTAATCCCAACTGCTCAGGAGGCTAAGGCAGGAGAATCGCTGGAACCTGGGATGCCAACATTACAGTGAGTCAAGATTGCGCCATTGCACTCCAGCCTGGGCAACAAGAACAAAACTCCTCAAAAAAAAAAAAGAGGCCAGGTGCATTGGCTCATTCCTGTAATCCCAGCACTTTGGGAGGCCAAGGTGAGTGGATCACAAGGTCAGGAGTTCGAGACCAGCCTGGCCAAGATGGTGAAATCCCCGTCTCTACTAAAAATACAAAAAAATTAGCCAGGCGTAGTGGCATGCCTGTAGTCCCAGCTACGTGGGAGGCTGAGGCAGAAAAATTGCCTGAACCCAGGAGGTGGAGGTTGCAGTGAGCTGCGATCATGCCACTGCATTCCAGCCTTGGCAACAGAGTAAGACTCCGTCTCAAAAAAAAAAGAAAAGAAAAAGAAAAAAAGTCAAGGTTAGCATGTGCTTTCAAATCCTACCCTGATTATTTTCTGACCTGTCAGACAAACAACTGATAGGTTATATTTGTTTCATGGACTGGAAAACTCAGGTTCAAAGAGGCAAAGTGAAAGGCCCAGTTTTTAACCTCAAGTAGGTATATTCAGATGCAACTGCCACCTCCGAGTGGAAGCAAAGGTGTGGTGCACTAACCTGTGCAGCCTCACCTTGAGGTCTCCCTAAAGATTCCTGAACTCTGAGTAAAAAGTGGAATTTCTATATCCCTGAGCAGGATGAGAATTGCCCAGCAAAAAATATCCGCAGACCTCTAAACAGATCAAATTAAAAACTACCAATAGGGGCTCAGTTGAGAAATGAAGGTTAAAAAAAAAATCCCAAGTCAGAATGTGTGTAAAATATTTTCCCTAGAGGACTTAGTACAGAAGTAGTTTTAATTGACTGTGCATTTCATTTAAGCTTAGCAGGCAAGTTATTGTACATTAAATAAATACCAGTTGGTTTTTAAGAAGATATTTACTTCTGACTTAACAACTACAACAGATTATAGATACAGATTTCTGTTAAAGCACGGTCTGGTACATTTGTTGGGAATAATCAAGTGTTCTTTACTCAGGATATAATAATTGCCTTATTGAATCTGGAGAGGCTCTTCTCTTGGCAATTTATAGCAAACAAATTTCCTCATGTAGTTATTCTGTTCTTTTCTCCAGAAGAAGAAGGAGCAGGGAAGATAGAGATTCTAGAACCCAGGTCTTTGACTTAAGGGGACAAGTTGGCCCAGTGCATGCAGCCTCCCCATCTGGGAGATCTGGATATTGGACCAGCCACAGAAGCCCAGGTAACTGAGTCTAAATAATAAATAATTGTTTAGTGTAAGTATGGCCCATCCACTGTTTGGGACATACTTAAAACAGTTATTCATGACCCGTCTGAAATTCAAATTTTACCAGGCATCTTAGTAATTGTTTGCTCAGTTGATGGACCATCAACCCTACTCTTTTTTTTTTAAATGTATATATTACTTATTGACTTTCCATTACTGTAGGTAAATATTTAACTTTTTTTCTCCCTATCCCCTGCTGTCCCTCCCCTAACCCCCAACCCTCAACAGACCCCAGTGTATGATATTCCCTTCCCTGTACCTATATTTTCACATTGTTCAGCACCCGCCTATGAGTGACATGTGGTGTTTGATTTTCTGTTCTTGTGTCGGTTTGCTGAGAATGATGGTTTCCAGATTCACCCATATTCCTACAAAGGTCATGAACTGATCCTTTTTTCTGGCTGTGTAGTATTCCATGGTGTATATATGCCACATTTTCTTAATCCAGTCTATCACTGATGGACGTTTGGGTTGGTTCCAAGTCTTTGCTATTGTAAATAGTGCAGCAACGAGCATACGTGTGAATGTGTCTTTATAATAGAATAATTTATAATCCTTTGGGTATATACCCAGTAATGGGATTGCTAGGTCAAATGGAATTTCTATTTCTAGATCCTTGAGGAATCGCCATAGTGCTCCACAATGGTTGAACTAATTTACACTCCCACCAACAATGTAAAAGTGTTCCTATTTCTCCACATCCTCTCCAGCGTCTGTTGTCTCCAGATTTTTTAATGATCGCCATTCTAACTGACATGAGATGATATCTCAATGTGATTTTGATTTGCATTTCTCTAATGACCAGTGATGTTGAGCATTTTTTCATACATTTGTTGACCTCATAAATGTCTTCTTTTGAAAAGTGTCTGTTCATATCCTTTGCCCAATTTTGAATGGGTTGGTTTGTTTGTTTCTTATAAATCTGCTTTAGTTCTTTGTCAATTCTGGATATGAGCCCTTTGTCAGATGGGTAGATAGCAAAAATTGTTTCCCATTCTGTTGGTTGCCAGTTCACTCTAATGAGTGTTTCTTTTGCTTTGCGGAAACTCTTAAGTTTAATTAGGTCCCATTTGTCTATTTTAGCTTTTGTTGCCATTGCTTTTGGTGTTTTAGTCATGAAGTCCTTGCCTATGCCTATGTCCTGAATGGTATTACCTAGGTTTTCTTCTAGGGTTTTTATCGGGTTTGGTCTTATGTTCAAATCTTTAATCCATCTGTAGTTAATTTTAGTGTAAGGTGTAAGGAAGGGGTACAGTTTCAGCTTTCTGCAAATCAACCCTATTCTTGATGGGCCATGAAGGTATTGTTATGTAGAAAGTCACTATGGACACCACCCTCACCTCTACCTTACTTCTCCATCTGCAAGATGCCTTGAGGTGAGTGACATGAGCTAGACAGACACATACTTTTGTGCCCAGATGCAGGGGGAGTCCCCCAGACCCTCTAAACAGATACCCCACCCAGCAGTAGCCATTACCTTGTGTTCTCTCACTCTCCCTCCTGCTCAGTCTCCTCTGTGGGTCACAGATCACATGGTCATTGATATGGTTTGGATCTGCGTTCCCACACAGATCTCATGATCAATTACAATGCTTAATGTTGGAGGTGGGTTTAGTGTCAGGTGATTGGATCATAGAGGTGGATCCTTCATGAATGGTTTAATCCCATCCCTTTGGTGCTTGTCTCTAGAAATCTAGTTCTTTAAAAGTGTGTAGCACCTCCCCTCACTCTTCCTCCTACTCCAGCCATGCAAGATATGCCTGCTTCCCCTCACCTTCTGCCGTGACTGTAAGTTTCCTGAGGCCTCCCCAGAAGCCAAGCAGAGGCCTCTGTGTTTCCTGTATAGCCTGCAGGAACCATGAGGCAATTAAACCTCTTTTCTTTATAAATTACCCTGTGACAATTATTTCTTTATAGCAATGCAAGAACGGACTAATACAGTCATAGAGCCATGAGGTAGTCCTCTGGCTAACAAATGAGGAAACTGAGGGCCAGGAAACAAAGTGACCTGAGCAAAATTATAGAGCCAATTGTTGGCAGAGCTTGGTTTTATGGTCATCATTCATCATCACCATCATTTATTAGGATCTGCTACTACTAGTATCAGGGAGTGTTAATCATATGTCAGGCCCTTTGCTTAGAAAACCATCACAGTAACCCTATGAGAAAGATATTTTATCGTTTCTATTTTTAATAGCTAAAATCAGAGTCTCAACTCAGAATCTACAAGTTCTCCTCATGACACCACGTTACTCTTTCCTCTTCAGCTGTTTTCTCTCTTCACTTCTATCCTCATCTATAAAGAATTCTGTAGTATCCAACATCTACTAAAAGCTCAATACTGAGCTAGGCACTCTGGCAAACTGATTTTTAAAAATGCAAAATGGGCCAGGCGCGGTGGCTCACGCCTGTGTTCCCAGCAATTTGGGAAGCCGAGGCAGGCAGATCACCTGAGGTCAGGAGTTCGAGACCAGCCTGACCAACATGGAGAAACCCCATCTCTACTGAAAATGCAAAATTAGTCAGGTGTAGTGGCCCATGCCTGTAATCCCAGCTACTCGGGAGCTGAGGCAGGAGAATTTCTTGAACCTGGGAGGCGGAAGTTGTGGTGAGCCAAGATCGTGCCATTGCACTCCAACCTGGCAACAAGAACAAAACTCCAACTCAAAAAAAAAAGGAAAACTGTAAAAGATTGAGAGGCAGCATGCAGAGTGGCTAACAGCACAGAGCATGGAGCCCAATTGCCTGGATTTGAATCTTAACATCTGCACTCACAAACTGGTGAGCCCAGACAAATTATGTAACCTTTTGGTGGCTTCCTTTCCTAATTAGTAAAATGATATGATATAATAATAGTGCTTAGAGTAGTGCCTGGCACATGATAAGCACTGTATAAATATTTACCATGGCTGCTAGCATAACAAAGTGCCTGAAATCTGAGAACTGAATAATTAGCAGAGCTCAGCAGAGCCTGCAGAGCGGAGAGCTAGATCCTACTTTGTGGCCGGTAAGTGCTTTCCCTTCCTTTGTTATCTTGAAGCCATTGGAGAAATGGCCCAGGTCAGCAAAAGATGCTCCCAAACACTGTGTATTCAACCTCAAATCCCATGTTAACCATAACATAGGCCAATAAATATGACAACCTGGTTCTAGGATTTTTAGAAGAGTTTCGCTTTCAAGTATTCTTTTACATTATGGTCAGAAATCATGTAAAAGTATTCAAAATTCCAACATTTATGAATCCATAATATTTCTTTCAGCCTGTCTTCTCCAACCATAAGAAGTATATCAAACTACTGTGAGACAGGACTCCCACTACACAACTACCAAAAAGTTAGAAACATGATGGCCACACGTGTAGCCATACTGTTATACACAGAAATATTAGGTCATATTAAGACACAAACTTATGTTAGGTCTGATATTAAATTGCAATTACTGAAATAAATGGTCTGATATTTATTTATTATATCAGATATGATTTCAAAATGATTGAAAGAGAGCTTCCAAAAATACAGAAAGTACAGGATGTATACAATTTGCCATCACAAAAGTAATCTGAATTTCTGAAAATTTAATTAAAACGAAGCAGAAGACCTTAAGACCAATCATCAGAGGTAAAAATTAAAATAAAGCTATCAAGTAGGTAATAAACCATCAAAAGTTTCCCTGACCAGATGGCTTTAGCAGTGAATTCTATTCGTCTTTTAAGGATTAGGTAATTTCCATATTATAAACATTGATCCAGAGCATCGGTAAAGATGAAAATCTAACTGAGACATTTTATAAAGTTGGCATAAGTGTTGTACCAAAAATGAAAAAGATGAACCAAAATAGGAAACCATAAACTAATTCCACTTATGAATATAGATGCTAAATCTTTAAGGAAAATAATAGCACATGGAATGCAATAGTACATTAAAAGATTGATAAACTGTTACCAAGAATGACTCATCCTAGGAAGGACAGTACATGTTATTATTAGGAAGTCTGTTAATACAAAATACCACATTAATTAGAAAAACTTAAAATAATCTCAATTGTGGCCCCCAAAGTTATTCAGTAACCTTTTTTTTTTTTTTTTTTTTTTTTTTTGCAGAAAACCATTTGGAAAAATAACAATGAAAGAATTTCCTAATATAAAAACTATCATGTTTAAACTAACTACCTACATTATATCTGCTCACAGTGATCCTATCAGTTATCGACTGCCACAAAAATGCCATGTAACAAGTCACCTCAAAGCTCAGTGGCTTAAATTAACCATAATTAGTTTAGCTTATGAGTCTGAAGGCCAGCTAAGTGGTTCTTCTAGTCTTGACTGACCTCATGCTCATGAAGAAGGCTGACTGGTTTGGGGATGATGTCACTGAGTTTCAACTGGGTTAACTATCATAACTCAACTCCACTCCAAGTATCTCTCATCTTCTGACAGGGTGCCACAGGCATGCTTTCTCATGGGCATAGAAGAGTACAATGGTGAGCAAGACCACTTTTAAAGCCACTGTGTGCTTTATGTTTGCTACCATCCCATTGGCCAAGTAACATGGCCAAGCTTAAAGTCAGAGCGCAAGGGCCCTCCACAGTTACACAGCAAAGGGTGTAATTGCAGGGAGAAATGGAGACTGATGCCGTTTGTCAGTCTGTAACATTAGCCTCAGGGCAACTGTATCAGCTCTACTGTACAATAATAGATTTTACATTAAAATTTTGTTTTTTACATAAGAAATAGTCTATGATCAAATAAGTTTGGTAGGTGATAGGTATAATAATAAATAATATTAAGCAGGTTTGTTTTCAGTAGGAATTCTCAAGTTTTTATGTGTATTAAGGTTTCCACATGAAGATCATAGTCTTTCCCAAACCAGCTTGAACACAGAGCCCCTTCATTTTTTACAGAGCATCTGGAAAGCTGGATGATTATAGGACATACTTTGGGCAAAGTAAAAGATATAAATTTCTTTGAATGGCACTCACAATAGCTGAAAACAAAAGGAGTAAAAAGCCATTATATACTCGAAATTAATCTTGATAATAAATAAGCAGAATTTTATAAGGAAAACAACAAAATTCACTGATAAGTATGAAAGAAAAACTTAATTAAATAGAGACACACTATCTTCCTGAAAGAAAAGAATCAATATTGTAAAGAAAGCAATTTTTCTAAATTGATTTATAGATTTAACATAACCCCAATGAAAATCTCAATGAAATAATAATATCCCAGTTTTGGTGGTGAAAACAGACATCTTCATACACTGCTGGTGAGAGTTTAAATTGGTGCAATCTTTTTAAAAAGCAATTTGGAGCCTTAAAATTGCGCATACCTGTTGACCCAGATTTAGAAATATACCCTAAGGAAATGATCAAATGTGAACAAAAATCTGTGTACACAGATTTTCATTACAACACTGTTTAAAGGAGAAAAAAATGGTAATAACCTAAATATCCACCAATAGCGGCATCACTAAATGGATTTTCAGAATTTTATTTAAGTGAATATCATGCAATATTAAAACTTGTGATTCCAAAATTTAGTCAGATATGAAAATGCTTACAAGGTAACTTGGGGAGGGAGGCAGAAGCAAGGTGTAAGTTGTATTCAATATAAGCTCAGCCCTGTTATCCGTGTTCCTCTAGAATAAAACCATGAAGAAATAAAACAAAATGTTACTGTTAATATTTCTGGATTCTATTTATTTTAATTTTTTTATACTCCATTTATTTTAATTTTTATTTTATTTTTATAAATTCCATTTATTTTAATTTTTTATAATTCTTTAAAACTAAATATACATTTTGTATAATAAACATGTGTTATATTTAGTTTTAAAGAATTATCCTAGTAAACGTTTCAAGGATGAAATAAAAAATAAATCATCTAAGTAAACAGTAAGTGGGATCAACCAAGGTAAGGAAAATTGTTGGGGGAAATGTCACACCAGAGGCGGAATTTATCCCACCAAATAAAAAAGAAGTTATTAACCACACTGTGGTACTAGTTCAAGAACTGACATATCAACTAGCAAAAGTCCCCCAAAAGGCTGTAAGTATAATATAATATTAAAAACAATAACAGAAGTATCATAACCTACTAGGAAGCACAAATTTTCCAATAAATGGTTTCAGAAAAATTTACCATTTGGGGGGAAAATAGTTCCTCATCACATACTCTACAGAGACAAAACAAATTTTAAAGGGTTTAAAGAGTTCAATCTAAGGCAATTAGACTATAAAAAATTAAGTAACAATGTACATGAACAATTGAACTTAGAAAAGATAGAACTCCTCAAAGCATAATCCATAGAAAAGCCATCTGGAAAAGAGTGGCAGGCGCCATAGTTTTACTATTTAATAACTAAAAGATTTTAAACTTCAAGATAATCAAATCAAATACAAAATTATTAGGAGGCATTACAGCTTGAGGAAAATATTTCCAACAAATAGAACTTATAAAGATTCAATGACCTTTACTTATGAAGGACCCTCACAGATCCCTCAGACATGGAAAACAATATTCTATACAGCCAACTCTTCATGGGGACAGATGTCAGCAACTCTACTGCTTTTCCATGTGCAACCTCCCAAAGCCTCAGTTTCCTCACCTACAAAATGAGCATAACCATCTAAGAGAGTTGTTGTGAGGATTACATGAGATAAAATCTATAAACTGCTTTAGCACATATCTGGCATTAGTGAATACTCAATACATGTTAACTAAAAGCACTTGTATGCATTTGATAAATGTCAGTCTGGCATCCACCATGAGATGGGAACTGTGCTAGACACTAGGGATAAAATAAAACGGAGTGGGCACAGTGAGTCATGGAGCTGGGAAATCCACTCATTCTCGTTTCCAGGATGCATAAAAGTCTTCTAGGGGTGGTGGTTTTAAATGAAGAATGAAGGATGAAATGTCAGCTAGGCAAGGGGAACAAATGTTTCCTTCTTGTCTCTGATTTTATTTATCTGATTCTTTTGGCTTTTTTTCTTAGTCTAGCAGAAGGGATGTTAATTTTAAGTTTTCAAATAAACAACTTTTTGTTTCACTGATATTTTGTATTTTTTTAAGTATCAATTTCATTTGTTTCTGATCGTTATTATTTTCTTCTACTAATTTTGTGTTTGGTTTGTTCTTGCTTTTTTAGTTTCTCGAGGTGCATCGTCAGGTTATTTAAAGTTTGTTTTTGAACACAGGCATTTATTGCTATAAACTTCCGTCATAGAATTGCTTTTGCTGTATCCCACAGAATTTGGTACATTGTTTTCTATTTTCACTTGTCTCAAATAATTTTTTAGTTTACTTTTTAATTTCTTTATTGACCATTTGTTCAGGAATACATTGTTTAACTTCCAGGAATTTGTAGAGTTTCCAACATTCCTTCTGTTACTGATTTTTAACAGAGTAATTGAGGTAGAGAAGACAGCCTATGTGAATACTGGGAGATGAAACAGCACAGAGGTGATTCTTATACCACGCAAATGTTCATCATCGCAGTAGAGAAAGCTTAAGGTGGAGAGTGGAGAAGGAGAAAGCTAGAGGAGTTAGCAGGGTCTCCAGGTGCTTGGTTAGGAAGCTTGGACTTACTTTGAGGGTGACAAGAAGCCCTAAAAGGGTTTTCAGTAGACATGTGACCTGTACTCTGAAATGAACACTCTGGCTGCAATGTGGAAAATAAATTGGAAAAAGCCAAGATGAGAGACAGACAGACCTCTGAGGAGCTGATGCCTAGAAAGGATGATGGTGGCTGAGCCAGGACAGAGGCCAGAAGGATGAAGCACTGTAGACAGGTTTGAGGGATATTTAGGAAACAAAATGAACAGACAAGGTGACTGATTGAATGCAGGAACCAAGTGGCAGGGATTAGTTAAGGCTGACACTGAGAAATCCCAGAGCTTTCAGAACATGAGTATAACGACAGACAAAAATGGCAAAGGTCAGAAAGACACAGTTCAAAAAAAGCCACAAATAGCAGAATCAAAATAGATATTTGAGAAATAGTCTATATTAGTTGTAATTAAAGATATACAAATTTCTAAGGAATATAATTTATCATCAGTCAAACTGTATGTATTAAATGTATATTCAGAAATATGTGATTTAGGTTCAGTTTTAGGAGTGTATGCTATCTAGACATACTGGTGAATGAGTGGTCATTTATCAGTCTATGTTTATTCTACTGGATGGGTTTAACCAATAAGTCACGTGTTTCTTTCTAGCTTTATTAACTGATGTTAATAATTATACATATTTATGGGGCACATATGATATTTTGATATATGCATACAATAAGAGGAATTAGGATATTCATCACCGGAAACACTTACCATTTCTTTGTGCTGATAACAGTCCAAATCTTCTCTTCTAGCTATTTTGAAATATACAATAAGTTATTGTTAACTATCATTACCCTGTTGTACTATCAAACACTATAATTTATTCCTTCTAACTGTATTTTTGTACCCATTAGCCAGACACTATTTATTCCTTTCTCCCCACTACCCTTCCCAGCCTCTGATAGCCATCATTCGACTCTTTGCCTTCATGAGATCAACTTTTTTAACTTCTAAGTGAGAACATGCAATATTTGGCTTTCTGTGCCTGGCTTATTGCATTTAATATAGTGTCTACCAATGTTGCTGAAATTACAGAAGCTTTTTGTTTTTATGACTGAATAATATTCCACTATGTAGATATATCATATTTTATTCATTTATTTTTTGCTTCCTATCTCATCTAATGTGGATAGTGCTGTTTATTCATTTATTTGTTTGCTTCCGTATCTTATCTAATGTGAATAGTGCTGCAATAAACATAGATGTGCAGATAACTCTTCAGTATTCTAATTTCCTTTCTTTTGGATACATGCCCAGTGGTGGGATTGTTGGATTATATGATAGTCTATGTTTAGGTTTTTGAGAACCCTCCAAACTGTTTTTTATAGTGGCTGTACTAATTTACATTCTCACCAATAGTGTATTAGTGTTCTCCTTTTTCCACATCTTCACTAGCATTTGTTATTTTTTGTCTTCTTGATAATAGCCATTTTAACTGGGATAGATAATATCTCAATGTGGTTTTAATTTGCCCTTCATACTAGTGATGTTGAGCATTTTTTAATATACTTGTTAGCCATATGTATGTCTTTTTCTGAGAAATTTCTGTACAAATCATTTGCCCATTTCAATCGGATTATTTGGGTATTATTTGTCTGTGGTTGTTTTGCTATTTTATTGTTTGAGCTTCTTATATATTCCAGTTATTAATCCCTTTGCAGATACATAGTTGGCAAATATTTTCTCACATTCTGTAGGTTTTCTTTTCACTCTGTTAATTGTTTCCCTTGCTGTGCAGAAGTTTGGTTTACTGTAATCTCATTTATTTATTTTTATTTTTGTTGCTTGTGCTTTTGAGGTGTTACCCAAAATGTCCTTGCCCAGGTCAATGACCTGAAGCATTTCTCTAATGTTTTCTTATAGTAGTTTTAGAGTTTCAGATCTTAGATTTAAGTCTTTAATACATTTTTATTTGATTTGTGTATATGTTGAGAAATAGGGGCCTAGTTTCATTCCTCTGCATATGGATATCCAGTTTTCACAGCACCATTTATGGAAGGGACTGTCCTTTCCAAAATGTATGTTTTTGGCACCTTTGTTGAAAATGAGTTGTCTGTACATGTGTAGATTCATTGCTAGATTATCTATTCTGTTCCATTGATTTATATGTCTGTTTATATGCTAGTGTCATGCTGTTTTGTTTACTACTAGAGTTTTGTAGTCTGGTAGTGTGACGTCTCCAGCTTTATTCTTTTTGTTCAGGATTGCTTTGGCTATTTGGGGTCTTTTGTGCTTCCATACACATTTTAGGATTTTTTTTTCTATTTCTGTGAAGAATGTCACTGGTATTTTCATAAGGTTTGGATTGAATCTGTAGATTATTTTGGGAAGCATGGAAATTTTAACAATATTTATTCTTTCAGTCCATGAGCATGGACTCTCCATTTTTTTATACTCCTCAATTTCTTTCACCAGTGTTTTACAATTTTTATTGTAGATATCTTTCACTTATTTGGTGAAATTTATTTCTAGATTTTTTTAGCTATTGTAAATAGGGTTGCTTCCTTGATTTCTTTTTCAGATTGTTCACTGTTGTCATTTATAAATGCTACTGGTTTTTATATGGTGATTTTGTATACTGAAGCTTTACTAATAAATTAATTTTTCTCAAATAGGCTTTGTAGGTCTCTTTCTCTCTTGTCATCTTCAGGAATTTCTGTTATGTGAAGGTTAGTTTGCTTGATAATGTTCCATAATCCTCATAGCCCTTCTTTATTCTTTGTCACTCGTTTTTCTTTTTGCTTCTCTACTTGAGTAATTTCATTATAAGTTCTGTCTTCAAGCTTGGTAATTCTTTCCTGTATTTGATTGAGGCTGTTGTTAAAACTTTTTAATGAAGTTTATACTTCAGTTATTTTATTTTTTATTTCTAGGATTTCTGTTTGTACTTTTTAACTTTATATTTCTTTGAAAAAATTTTTGTTTCCTGGATTGTTCCGTAAATTATATTTAGTTTCTATCGATATTTTCTTGTGATTTCCTGAACTTCTTTAAAAGAATTATTCTAAATTCTCTTTTTGACATTTCATAGATCTTCAATTCTTCTGAGTCTATTGCTAAAGCTTTGTTGGTTTCCTTTGGTTTGTTGTATTTCCCTGAGTTTTCATCATCCTTTTGTCTTTACATTGATGCTTGTGCATATGAGAAGAGAGCCACTTCTTCCAGTTTGTGCAAGTGTTTTTGGTTGGTGTTTTACCTATACTACTTTGCATCATAACTTAAACACTGGCCTGTACTTTCTGCCTGTTCCAGGAAGGACTACAGTCAGCACCACAACTAAAACACTGCAGAGGAACTAATTCATTGCCCTACTATTGTTTCCTGGTCTGGGTAAAACTTACAGTGAGCACTGGATGTTAAAGGTTTCCCTGGACTATACTACTGCCCTGCCATTGTTGCTCATCTGGAGAAGACTTGATCAGGCATCAGATCCTAACCCTGACCTTTTAGTTGTTTCTGAGCCAAGGGAAGGCTCCGCATGAGTACCTGAGCTTTGTGAAAAATCCAGCCAGGGACTTGAGTTTTCCCGTGCACTATTCTCCCGGTAGCAGTTTGATGCTGGTCAATCTCTTCTACATGGTCGTCCCACTGACTGGAATTCCAAGTAGCCACCAAGATCTGCATACCAGTTTCTGTAATTAGTGCTCTGCTATTTTTCCCCAATTCACTCTATATGGATTAGCCCTTCTGGCACTATCAACGGTTCTTGTGGGATGGGACTGGAGTGGGCTTTCTGCAAAGATTCCCAGATTTTTAGGGAGATTAAATATATACCTGCAGTTTCCTCCTCTCACCTCAGAAACTGTTGGTTTAGGGAAATTCTCTATGAGCAGCAGTATGCTGGCTTTGGGGAGAGAATGCACAACAGTTGGAAATGACTGTCTCTCTTACCAGTTATCGCTTCTCTTTATTCTGTGGGCCCAGTGGGTTTCTCCACTTTTCCCCCAAGTTCTGGTAAACTTATAATGATATTCTTGTCTTCGAATATTTTCTAGATGTATTTTTGTGAAGGGAGTGATACCAAGGGATTTTCTATTCTGCCATCTTTCTGATGCCACTCTTCCAGAATTTCAAATAACAAGTCTTGATTGACCACCCACTATATACAGGCACCATGGTAAGAGCCAGAGATGCAAGTCAAATGAGTCCCTCTTCTTCCCCTCAGTAAAATACAGACACATGTATATTTTTAATGGTAGTTGTTACTCTAAGTTCCAAAGATATGAGCATTAAAAATATATATTCTCTTTCTACAACTCAACAACAACAACAAAAAAAACAAACAACCCAATCACATATGGACATACAGAGTAATGGTAGTCTTTTATAGTCTTCAGGGTCTATTTTTCAAGGAGAGTGGGAGAGGAGTGAGGGTTAAAAAATTACCTATTGAGTACAATTTCATTATTTGGGTGATGAGTGCACTAAAATCTTGGAGTTTATGACACAATATTGCATGTAATAAATCTGTACTTGTACCGCCTAAATATACAAATTTTTTAAAAAATATAAATAAATAAAAATGGGCAAAGGACTTGAAATAGGTATTTCTCCAAAGATGATGTACAAACCAACAAATCACTGGTTACATGGCATTGTCATTAAGTAGTTATTTAGCACAGGCACTACAAGAAGATGAAAGAGTGACAAGTAAATCAGACTTGAGGGAAGGGAAGAAGCATCAGAAGAGATGACGCTGAAGCCAGGGTTTTTTTGGGTCATGGGATAAACATGAAGAAGTTAGATGTTAACATTCTACCACAGAAACTCAGGGAGAAATAGAAAAAAAAAGTGTTTCTGCCAAAATCTCCAGTCTTCTCCAATTGGACAAGTCAAGATTGTGCTCACAGAAAGATTTCTCCTTAAGGGCATGCAGGGGTGTAGGTGTACTGCCATCCAGTGGCAAGATAGAAGATGCAGACTAATTGTTTTTCATATCCTTCTTCTAAGCCACTACTGAGGAGATCTGAGGAATTTGGGGGGAAGAAAATGTCACAAAATAAATCAAAGATGGTGACCATGAGAAATGGGCAGAAGCTTTGTTTAACCTCCTAAGAAGACATGCTGCCTTTATTACATATGTATTTTTCTACGAAGCACTAATATTTGTAATTAAATGGCTGTCTCCCTTTTTTTCCTTTCCCATCGCCATTACTGATGGACACAAGGTCTAGCTTAAGTACCGGGAGAAGCCAAGTAGATTGAATTGGTCCATGGCACAGTCATCCAACTAAGTCGTAGAATCCAAAATTCACCTCTTTGTCTTTTAAGCAATCTCATTTTAAATACAGTATAATATTTTACCCATCAGTATGAATGTCCACCTCTAGCTATTGGTCATTACTTATATCAAATCTTAGAATAAGATCACTGGATGAAAGCAACCCAGGACGTATTCATTCAACTAATATTTTTTTCATGGCAGTTGTTAGTCTATGTTCTGAAGATATAAACATGAAAAGACCTGTTCATTTCCTACAACTCAACAACAACAAAAAAACAACCCAATTTTAAAAATTGGCACAGTACTTGAAATGGACATTTCCTTAAAGAAGATATATAAATGGCCAACAAGCACATGAAAAGATACCATCACTAATCATTAGGAAACTGCAAATCAAAACCATAATGAGATACCATCTCAAACCCATTAGGATGGCTACTTTCAAAAAACAAACCTGAAAATAAGTGTGGACAAGGACACGGAGAAATTTGAACCCTCATGCACTGTTGCTGGGACTATAAAATGATGCAGCCCTTATGAAAAAGTGTGGTAATTCCTAAAAAAATTAAAAATAGAATTTGTGAGCCAGCAATTCCACTTCTGGATATACATTCAAAAGAAATGAAAGCAGGTCTTGAAGAGATATTTACACACCGATGTTCATAGTAGCGTTATTCACAAAAGCCAAAGGTAGAAGCAACCCAAATGTCCGTTGACAAGTGAATAGATAAGTGCGGGGTATACATACAATGGATTTTTCAGCCTTAAAAAGAAAGGAAATTATGATACATACTACAGCAGAGATGAACAGTGGGGACACTGTGCTAAGTGAAATAAAAAGCCAAATGCTGTATGATTCCACTTACATGAGGTACCTAGAAGAGTCAAATTCATCCAGACAGAAAGTAAAACGATTGCTACCAGGGGCTGGGTAGAGAGGAGAATGGGAAGTTTTTGTTTAACAGATATAGAGTTTCAATTTGGGATGGTGAAAAGAGTTCTGGGAGATTAAGTATATTCACATTGTGATGTGAATATTCACATAACGTTGTTTATATTCACATTGTTATGTGAATATACTCTACTGAACTATATACTTAAAAATGGTAAAGATGGTAAAATTTCTGTCATGTGAATGCTACCGCAGTTAAAAAGAGAAAGACCTGTTTCCTATCTTCAGACTGCTCACAGTTTTGTGCTGGTGGGGTGCCTCACCACTCCTCAGTCTAAGGCTTTCCATTGCTATTCTGTTGAGGTACTTCATCCCCATATAGTTTGCATCTCTTCCGTATGGATATAGCTTTTCTGCTTTCTCTGTAATGTGCTGGTCTGAAACGTCTTTCATTTGCAAGCCAGAAACCAGAGGCTTAGTGAACAAGACTTTTTCAGTGTCAGAAAACTACTGCAGAGCCCAGGAAGACCCTGATGTATCCCACTGTCTCACTTGAAGCCAACCTTCTTTTTCTTGTGAAAGAAAACTTTGGTTACACTGGGCCCAGAACTCTCAGAAGGTCTTCAGCTCAAACATGCTGGCAGTTAGCGCCAGGCAAAATGGGATGCCCTTTCTCCAGGTTCAGGCTCATCAGGACCCTCCTTCTAGCTATTGAGACAAAATAGGTGGTCTCTAGAAGGAGTGCCTCATTTCCCAGTGCCTCCAACCCTCTCCTCTTAAATAGAGTTAAAGAACCCTCTTGGTGGTGCGCCCCTGCCCCAGCCCTTATGTCAAGGGATAGCAGACTTAGAAGACGGCAGCCTTCTTTTCACGAGTCTTCACATCTACCTTGACCATATCATTCAGAAGGACTCAGAGCTACTGAGGCTCAAAGTTAGAAATGGAGATGGGTCTTTCCCCTGCTTTGAATCCTGACATCCAGAAGTGGCCCACCCTTAGAGGGGTTGAGTGCCATGGTGATACATGCAGGAAAGGGGGAAAAGAGGAAAGAAGAGAGGTGACAGGATAGAGAGAGAGAGAGAGAGAGAGAGAGAGAGAGCATACACCAGCTTTTGAAATGAAGTGGTAATTTAAAAGTCGGCCTCGTCTCCATCAGCCTCTTTCTGGGAGTTTCCTAAATGACTACGACAGTAAGAGGATGGAAAGCAGTGGGTTGTTCGGCCCACAGCCTCTGGCCAGGCTAACTCTCACTGCCTGGTGTCACTTTTCTCTGTCTTATGCCCTGATGTTTGGAATCCAGCCAGAGTCTGGCTTATTGGTACTTTGTAAGTCACTTAGATAATGCTATTTTCAGATTCAATAATAGCAATATCTCATACAAGCTTCTCACACTGTTATCCCTGCTCTCTTTGTGGATGGCACCACAACATAGTATGGAAGAAAGAGAAAATAATCCAGGATCAGGTCAGAGTCCTGAATCTGTAATATGATGTGTTGGCTCTCAGGCTTTATGAAAGTTACTCAGCCTCTTGAAGACATAGTATGCGTATTGTAAAATGGTACATTACAGTATCTGCTTCAAAGGGTTGTTGTAGCAATCAAATAAAACAACCTACAAATAAAATTATTCATTGCAAGACACGTGCTTTATAGGACAGAAGTAAAAACAAGTAGTCCTCGTGCCAAATCCAGTCTGCTCCATCCTTTGCTCAGCCTGAACACTTTTAAATCATTGGAATGAGCAGCTTGGATTTTCCAGATACCAGAGTCTCCACTTCTCCCTATTGTCTCACATCTAGCCTACTTTTAACTCTTAACATTGTCTTGAAAGTTCGCAGTTGAGACCCCAATATGGTACTCTAAAGATGAGCATCATACACTATTGCAGATGAGACATAGGACCTATAGCCTGGCAGATCCAGAAATGTGACTTTGCAAGCACATCAGATCTTTAATCAGAGGCAGCCTCAGACTCACCAGGCTGATAACAGTGATGTCAAAAACCAGAGTGTCCAATTATGAGTTTGCAATGACAAAGAAAATGGTCCAGAAAATTGGAGTCTCTTGTCGCTACCTTTATAATGACAATATGCTACAAGTTACTACAGTTAGAAGGTTCCTTGGCCTATATAACACTGGCACTAAAATAGGTAAATCAATAAAGCAGTGGTACATGCCAGGAAGCCCAGAAGTAGAATTTAGCATACACAGGAATTTAGTACCCAATAAAGGTGGCATTTCTAAGTAGTGAGAAGGTGATGGATTTATTTCATAAATGAAGTTAGGATAATTTGTTAACTGTTTGTGAAAATACAGTTACTTTATATTGCACTCTTCACACTATAAACCAATATAAACTACAAATGGATAAAAACATTAAAATTTTTTATTAAAACTAACATAAAAATCCTAGAAGAAAATATAAGTGAATACTTATCTGCTCTCATGTAGAAAAAGCATTCCTAAGCATAAAAGTAAAGGAAGAAACTGTAAAAGAAAAAAATGATAAGCTTTACTACATAAACATTTAAATACTTATAAAGATCTGAAGATGCCACAAATAAGAGGAAACAACAAGCTAAAAAGAAATTTAAAAAAAAAAAAAAAAGGCCAGGAGCTGTAGCTCATGCCTGTAACCTCAGCACTTGGGGAGGCCAAGGCAGCCAGATCACTCAAGGCCAGCAGTTCAAGACCAGCCTGGCCAACATGGCAAAACCCCATCTCTACTGAAAGGAAACACACACACACACACGCAAACACACACACACACACACACACACACACACACACACACACACATTAGCCATACAGTGATAAACAAAGCACATGGGACCTACACCTTCAAAGAATTTTCAACCCAGTGGATGACAGACATTAAAATAAGGACCATCTTCAAATAAATCATTATATATAGAGATAAGTCCTCCTGAAGCCAAAACATTGAAAGTCATACCGGGAAGATCGCCAGTTAATAGTCAAGGATGGTCTCTCAGAACATGTTATTTGTTCTGGGGACTAGGAAGATGAGTAGGAGCGAGGACAGGGGTGGGGAGTAAGGACCCAAGCTAAGAGAAGACTGCTATTGCATGTGACAGCAGCAGCCAGAAGGACAGTGGAGCACAGGGTGTAAGTGTGAAAATTGCAGGAGGGATGATGGGGCAGGTGAGCAGGGCTATGTGCACTCGCTTAAAACTTTCGTACTTTTAATTGAGTCTTTGAATGGTTCTTATAAATCACTAAGACAAGCACTATACTCCAATAGGCAAGAGGGCAAAGTGGGCAATTCACACAACAGGAAATGTCAATAAATTTATAAGAGACCAAAAGTCATTAAGGTAGAAGGTTGACCAGGGCTGAGAGAACAGAAGGGATGGCCAATGGGTCGAAGGCATGCTTTTGGGATGATAGAAATATTTTTAAATTGCATCGTTGTGATGGTTACATAACTGTAAATTTATTGTGAAATCACTGAATTGTACACTTATTATGTGTGCATTTTATGGTATGTAAATTATATCTCCATAAAGCTGTTTTTTAAAATATTTGTTCAACCTCTCTAGAAGCCAAGAAATGTAAATTAAAATACAATGTAATTTTTTATCTTTCAAATTTGCAAACAATTTAAGAAATAACAATACTCAGTGTTGGTAAAATGGAAAACGGGCATTTATAGAGAATTCTAAGAAATTTGAAAATAACTATAAAAGCCTTATTACTTGATCACATACCTTATAATTTAATATAAGAAAATAACCATGAGTATATAAAAAATTTTCTTATGATAATGTTTACCACATAAATATTTGTGAAATGAAAAAAGCAGAAAAAGTTTAATGTTGAGCAGTAGATGATTATTTAAACAGGCAGTCGTTTAATTCTGTTTAAGAATAAGCTATAGAAGAATGCATAGTGGCCAAGCACCATGGCTCACACCTGTAATCTCAGCTCTTTGGGAGGCCGAGGCAGGCAGATCACTTGAGGCCAGGAGTTCTAGACCAGCCTGGCCAACATGGTGAAACCCATCTGTACCAGAAATACAAAAATTAACCATCCGTGGTAGCACATACCTGTAATTCCAGCTACTCAGGAGGTTGAGGCAGGAGAATCACTTGAATCCAGGAGTTGGAGGTTGCAGTGAACCAAGATCTTGACACTGCACTCTAGCCTTGGCAACAGCATGAGACTCCATTTCAAAAAAAAAAATTAGAAGATGGAGAATGCATAGGCACATGAAGAAGATGTGATAAATTAAGCCAAAAATTATAAAATAGCATAGTATCATAGTATGATCCAGTTTGGGGAAATCAGACATGCTTCTACAGAAAGAGGCTTAAAGGACAGAAATCTAGGTATCAGTGTGAGGTATCAGTTAGCTGTTGCCACAAAACGCTGTTTAACAAAGCACCCCAAAGCCTATAAGAAGAAGTACTTGTTTTTTGCACGTTACCAGTATATCTCTCCTGCAGGAAGTGAGGCAATAGGGCTGCAGGGGAGGTCCTGGTCCACAGGTCTCTCCAGTGTCTGTGCTATCCAGGCATCTTTCTCATGGCGGAAGCACAAGAGCACAAGTCCAACTGCAGGTGCGCATCTCCAGCCTCTGTGTGCATCGCTTCCGCCCACATTCCACCGAGCCAAAGCAAGTCACAGAGCCAAAGCCCAAAGCAGGGGGTAAGGAGATGCACCTTGCCGGTAGGGGGAGACACTACAAGTTATTGGGAGCGTAAGAATGGGGCACAATAATGCATTCTACACAATATCAAAAGCTTCAATGTGATTATTTCAGACTCAAGGAGCTGTGTTGCTTTGTTTTCTTTTGTTTGCTTATACATATTGCATTACTCAGCTCTTTCCTAGGTTTATTTCCCGCACATGTTATACACGTCTGCGGGGCAACAGTAGCTCTAACGCACAGGTCTTCTGCTCTCAATAAAGAAATCTCTCCCTTGTGAGGCAGGCCATTATAAAGCAGTAGAAAAATAACAATGACAGAAATTGGAAAGTTTCTTAAAGCTTCTGCTACAAAGCTACATGTCACTTTCAGTCACATGCCAATGGCCAAAAAGCTCACAGAGGAAGGCTGGCATCATCAGTCATAGAGGGCATTATACACCTGCAGTAGGTAGGGGCTGCAATTCACATAGCAGTGGATGGGGGTGAAAAGGCCGTGAATAGAGAAAATAGGAGCATCATCTATATACTTATAAGCATTTCCAACTTTTCTATAATGGCCACGAATGGCTTTATTTTTATCTATTTATTTATTTTTATTAGAAGCTAGAGATTTACTTTTTCAAATTCTCCTACCATTTTTAAGGTTTTGTTCTTATCACACATGCTTTTGCTTATTATTTCATGCATGCCTCAGAAGGCAAACATTGTAACACCCCCGCCCCCTCCTCTCCATCTCCCTCATTGCTCAATCACTAGAACCCAACACCTTCAACATTTGTAGGAGATTCACTATCAGGGTGGTGAAAAAGTAATCGCTGTTTTTGCCATTACTTTTGTCTTCACTTCTCTAAGTTACATGCATATCTAACTACTTGTTGAGTTTTACCAATTCTAGGCTGACTCTCAATTTGCAGTATGAAAGGTAAGACATGAGCTTGTCCCCATCCCCACAAGCTCACCACATACACACATTGCCATCCAGTCCCCATGTACCCCCAGTGGAGATGTACGGTGATTTTGGTTGAGATGTTCACCTTCACTGGGTGTACATTACTATTATCACCAGGCAGACCCTGTGCATGTCTAAGCCTCCTGGTACATGGTGAATCTTTTTTCCTTCTCAGTACCGTTCTGTTTTGTCTTAATTTTTGTTTTTGTTTTGTTTTGCTTTACCTTTTTCCTTTGTTCATCTCTGTGTATTTATCACATTTCCACCCCAACTCTCTGCCCAATGTCTAAATGTCCTCTCAATATAGTTGAACCCATCAAGTACTCCATCCGTTTCATTTTCTTTAAGAACTCTCTCTCTCTCAGAGCCCTGTGAGCTACTCCAATCTGGCTTCTTTGTCTTTGATGTATCCTGGTATCTCCCTTCACCATCATCCTGCCATTCCTTTTGTCTATCTTCTGTTTCCTGTAAAAGAAACTGTAGAAACTCCTGTTTGCTGTAACTCATGTCTTCCTCCTGTTAGTTTACTGTCTCAGTTAGGTGGAGCAAGCTTCCCAATAGTTTCCTAAGAAAAGGCACCTTAGGGGTAAATCTCTTGAAGTATTTCATGTCTTTGTTCTCTCCATACACATGATTGGTAAATTTATATCAATGCTACTGATACAGCATTCCAGGTCACAAACAGTTTTGCATAAAAAATTTGAGTAGTCCTAATTTCTGGTCTTGCTGTGGAGAAGTCAGAAGTCATTCTGCTTGCTTATCCTGTGTAGGATAATCTGCCATTTTTTTTCCTCCCTGGAAACTTGTTGGATCATCGTTCAGTTCCAGTGCTCTAAAATTTCTTAAAAAGATGTGCCATGATGTGGTCTGTTATCTCTTATTGTTTGAGTGTTCGCTGGCTCTTCTCGTCTAAAAGAAAATGTCTTTCAAATATAGAAAATTTTCTTAAATTATGATTTGATGATTTCATGTCATCTATTTCCTCTCTTCACTCACTATGGAACTATGATTCAGATATTAGTCTCTCAGTACAGGCTCTCTAAGTTTTCATTTTTTCACCCTGCTTTCCATCCTCTTCACTTTTGGCTCTACTTTCTCTGAGAATATCTTAACTTTATCTCCTGGCCATTATGGTTTTCATTTCTAAAAAATCTTGTTCTCTAAATGTTCCTTTTTAAAATATGTTCTTGTTTTAAGATTGCACTATATTATTTCCCTTAACATATTTAGATGATTTTATTTTTTGTGTTCTCTCTGTAGTCTCTGTTCCATCAAGTTGCCTTTTTCTGTTTCTTTATTCTGGTGTTGATTTTTCCAGATGGAGGCTTTCCTCAGATCTCTGACTTTCCTCATCATCTCCTCATCTTTAAGACTGGGTGTGTAAAAGCGTTGGCCATGTGGATGAGTCTTATGGACTGACACTATCACACTAGCGTAATCTGGTTGGCCTGTTATAGTGGAAAACCTCCAATTTAGTAACTTTATATCATCGTACCTGAACTGGTGCAATCTCTAGAGAAGGCTTTTCTAATCTGTTACTTGAAAGATAAAAATAGACTGGGCAAGGTGACTCACATCTGTAATCCCAGCACTTTGGGAGGCTGAGAAAGGCAGATCACTTGAGGCCAGGGGTTCGAGATGAGTCTGACCAACATGATGAAACCCCTTCTCTACTAAAAATACAAAAAAGAAAATTAGCCAGGTGCGATGGCACATCCCTGCAATCCCAACCACTCAGGAGGCTGAGACATGAGAATCACTTGAACCCGGGAGGTGGAGGCTGCAGTAAGTCGAACCCCACTAGTCAAATGCCACTGCACTCCAGCCCGGGTGACACAGTGAGACTCTGTCTCAAAAAAACAAACAAAAAAAAGATAAAAATACAGCTGGAAACCAAGTAGAAAAGCAAGCTAAGGGTGGGGGTCTCAGTTGGTCCCTCTATTTTCAGCAGTGCCCAAACCATCAGATGTGCTTGGGTAGTTCCAAATACCATGACATTCTGCTTTATCCCTCTAGGAATAAACCTCTGGTGTTCAGGAGGGGTAAGGAATTCACAAATCTGGACAGAGTGGAAAAGGATATTTGGAATCTAAGTACTTACAGAAACCAGTCCTCCTGATAGTAGACTTTCTTTCCACCCCTTGTTACAGGCATGCCTGCTGCATCCAATTCTTAAATCATTTGAGGCTTTAAAAACATAAATCTAGTTGCTCTCCATTTTCTCACTGCCTCTGTAATATTCCGGTTCTCTGTGCCTGGTAATATACTATTCATCTGTATACTTTCCACCTTCCAAGTTTTGTTTCTGTTATCTCCTCACTCCATCTTGTTCTTCTTTATGACTTTTTGAAAAATCCCTTTACTGTGAATTTAGTAGTGTTATATAAGGAAGCAAAATGAGATGCATGTGTTTAATTTCCCGTTGTTACCCGCTAGTTCTTGCTTTCATAATTAAAAGAAAATTGCTTATAAGAAAGTTTGCTTGGTAATTATAAAACCAGAACAAAGAGAGGTAAAATAATTGAATTTTTAATGGAATCAGATTAAGAAGGCCTCATGCATCTAACTACAACATGGAGATAGGTGATCCAGCCAATGGAACCCTGAGATTCAAAGTTCATGCTTCTCCTGGACAACACTCAGGTGAGCACTGCCAGTGCTGTCCCATGAGTCTTCTCTTACTATGTTTCCATTTTTCACCGGCCCTTTTTAACACCTTTCTTTCAACATGTTAATATTTTCAGGCAAGTTATTGTCAAATCTGACAAACCTGGTAGGCTTTTTGTACACCATTACCAAAATCCTTCATGAGTTGGTATTGTCTTTTAACACACAGAGGGAAAACTAATTTCTAAGGTTTTTCATTAAGACACTTTATTTTAAGGCTAACGGAAACATCATCTTCTTGTTGTTTATATATCCACAGACATGGTTAAATCCAAGTCCAAAATTTCAATCCAGTAGATTTTAAAGATAAACCATATGTGTTAGGGGAAAGGAAATTATTATAACCCCTCTGGAAGAAGAAAAAACTCCCTAAGCATGAAATATAAACATCAAACATAAATTCAAATTACTCAGTGTTCATTGATTCATGTAATGGAAAGCTAGTGCACAGCCATTGCATAAGAAGTACTATCCTGCCCCCATAATGACAGAAGATAAAGAACAAACATGAAGAAGAGCAAGATACAATCGCTGACCTCAAGGACATTACAATATAGAAATTGAAAACAAAGCAAGTACTGAAATATTTAAAAAGTAAGTGTGACATGATATGAATAAACCAAATGACCCAAAACAAGGCAAGAAATTGGAAACAGAGAAAGAAAAATAGTACAACATAAAAGTAAAATTATAGACTTAAATCTAAAGATATCAATAATTATATTAAGTGTAAATGGTCTAAACCTATAGATTAAAAGACAGAAATTATCAGAATTGACTGCGTGCTGTCTATAAGAAACTCATTTGAAATATAATTATACAGAACAATCAAAGTAAAACAATAAGAAATAATACACTAACAAATACAAATAAAAAAGAAAGCTGGAAGCTGGGCATGATGGCTCACACCTGTAATCCCAGAACTTTTGGAGGCTGAGATGGGTAAATCATTTAAAGCAGGAGTTCAAGATCAGCCTGGTCAACATGGCAAAAACCTGCTGCTACTAAAAGTACAAAATTTAGCCAGGTATAGTGGCGGGCACCTGTAATTTCAGCTACTCAGGAGGCTCAAGCAGGAGAATTGCTTGAACCTGGCAGGTGGTGGTTGCAGTGAGTCGATATCGTGCCACTGCACTCCAGCCTGGGCAACAGAGCAAGACTCTGTCTCGAAAAAAAAAAAAAGAAGAAGAAGAAAGAAAGGAAAAGGAAGCTAGAATGGCTATATTAACATCAAAGCAGACCTCAGAACAAAGAAAATTATAAGAACTAAAAGACATTACATAATGATAAGAGAATCAATTCACCAAGATGGCATAGTAATCCAATATGTGCATACACTTAACAACAGAGCTTCACAACACATAAGGCAAAAACGGACAGATCTAAGAGGAAAAACCAACAAATTCACAATTACAGATTTCAATACTCGCTCAGTAATAAACAGAAAAACTACACAGAAAATCAGCAAGGATACAGAAAAACTGAACAGGCCACCAACAAATGGAATCTAATTGATATTCTCAGAGTGTTTAACCCAACAACAGCAGAATAGACATTCTTTTCAAATACACATGGAAAATTCTTCCAGATAGGTCAGATTCTGGATTATAAAACTAACCTTAACAAATTAAAATAGTGAAAATCATAAAAAGTTAATTTTGTAATTATAATGAAATGAAATTTAAAAAACAAAGATTGTCAGAAAATTACCAGTTATTTGGAAATTTAACAATATACTTCTAAATAATCCTTAGGTCAAATTATTCTCAAAAGATATTAGTTTGAATTGAACTGAAATATATAAAAACATCTATCAGAGTGCGTGGGAATGTAGCTAAAGCAATGCTTAGAAAATTATAGCATTAAATGCTTCTGTCAGAAAAGAAGAAAGGTGTCATATCAATAATCTAAACTTCTTCTTTAAGAAAAAGAAAACCAAAACACTCCTAAAGCAGGAAGGAGGAAAGAAGTGGTGAAAATAAGGTCTGAAATCAATGAAATTGAAAACAAAACAACAGAGAAAAATCAATGATGCCAAAAAGTTTCATGATAACAACCTCTAGCAAGACTGAAAAAAGGAAATAAAAAGAGTCACATATTGCTAACAGTAGGAATGAAAAAGAGAATATCACCACAGACTCCATAGACATTAAAATTAAAAGGATAGTTAACAAATTCCATGCACAGTTCTATGCAAAACAATTCAACAACTTGAATGAAATTGTCTAATTTCTCAAAAACCACTATCTGCCAAAGTTCAGCAAAAATGAGGCAGATAATCTGAATAGTCCAATAACTATTAAAGAAAATAAATCCATAATGTTAAAACATTCTTAAATAGAAAACTCCAAGCCTGGATGATTTCACAGCAAATTTCATCAAACATTTAAGGATTCTACATAATCATAAGGAGAAAGCACTTCTTAACTCTTTGACTTTAATGAAGTCACCATTATCTTGACACCAACAGTAGAAAAAGCACAAAAAATAAAATTGCAGGTTCATATATTTTTAAGAACTTTATCACAAAATGTTCTTTTGCAACATGAAAATTGTCAACAAAACAGTAGTAAATCAAAATCCATCAATATAATGTAAAAAATAATGTACTATGACCAAGTGAGGTCTATTTAAGGAATGCAAGGCTAGATTAACATTTGAGAAAGCAAACAACTGAATTTACCATATGTACCATCTAAAAAAAACACATGACCATATTAATTGGTGTAGAAAAAACATTTGAAAAATGTAACGTTCATTCATGATAAAAACTCTCAACAAACTAGAATACAAATGAAATTTCTCAAGCTGATAAAGGGCATCTGTTAAAAACCCTATAGCTAACATAATTTTTGATGAAAAAAATGTGTTTCCTAAGATCAAGAAAAGTCAATAATGCCCATCTCATTACTCCCATTCAAAATTGTACTAGAAGTCAAGCAAGAGCAATAAGGCAAGAAAAGTACATTGAAGACAAAGACTAGAAAAGGAATTTTAAAATGCCACTATTTGCAGACAACGTGATTGTCTATGCAGAAAAACCCAAGGTATTGAAGAAGAGGAGGAGGGGGAGGACAGTGATGATGACGACTAAAACTAATAATAGAGTTTAGCAAGGTTACAGAATACAAAGTCAATACACAAAAAATCTATTGTATTTCTATGTACTAACAATATATGACTTGAAAACAAAGTATCATTTAGAATAGTTCCAAAAATGAAATACTTTAGTATGAATCGAATACAAAGAACTTATATGCTAAAACCCACAAAATGCTGATGAAAGAACTCAAAAGAGAACTAAATAAATGAATGGACACACTCAGTTCGTGGATTGGAAGACTCAGCATAGTAAAGATGCTGATTCTACCCAAATTAATCTATCAGTTTAATGCAATTCTGTTAAAATCTCAGGAAGACTTTTTGCCTATATTTTGCAGAACAGACAGGATTATTCTAAAATTTATATGGAAAAATCAGAGGAAGTAGAACAATTAAAATATTTTGAAAGAGAAGAATAAAGTTAAAGGAATCAAGCTATTCAATTTTATTACTTGCTATATAGCCACAATAATCAAGACAAACTGGTATTTATAATGAGATAGATATATAGATTAATGGAACAAAATAGCCCAGAAATAGACCCACAAAAATATGGACAATTGATCTTTTTAAAGGTGCAAACACTATTCAAGGGCGAAAGAACAATCTTTTTAAGAAATCCTGTTAAAAAATTAGATATCTTTCTGTAAAAAAAAAAAATAATAAACCTCAAACTAAACTTTGCACCATAAACAAAAATTAACTAAGTAGATCATAAATCTACATATAAAAAATTATAAGGCTATTAAAAGAAAACATAGGGGAAAATCTTTGTACCCTGGGAGTTGCCAAAGGATTCACAGACATGCACCAAGAAGCATGATCTAGGAAAAACTGTAAATTGTGCAATGTTAAAATTAAAGTTCTTAAAAAGACACCACTGAAAGAAGAAAAAGACTAGTTACAGCCTGGGAGAAAATATTTCCAACTCATGTATCCAATGAAGTACTTGACCCAAAATAAAGAACTCTTAAAACTCGAGAGTAAGAAAACAGAAATGCCGATTTTAAAATGGGCAAAAGACTTAATACACACTTTACCAAACAGATGACAAATAGCACATGAAAAATTGTTCAACATCATTAGCCATTGGGGAAATGCAAATTAAAGGCACAGTGATATCCCACTACACACTTACTAGAATGTTTAAAACAAAAAATGTGGATGATACCAAATGCTACCAATAATCCAGAGCTGCTGGAACTCTCATGTATTCATGGTAGGAATGTAAAAGAGCACAGCCTCTCTAGAAGTAGTTTGGCAGTTGCTTATAGAGTTAAACATATATCTCCATATGACCGAGTCTTGGGGATTTACCCTAGGACATTGAACATTGAGGTTTATACAAAAACCTATGCACGAATGTTTGCAGAAGCTCTATTCATAATCATCAATGACTGGAACCAATCCAAACATCCTTTAATGAATGAATGAAGAAACTATGGTACATCTATGTGATGAACTACAGCAGTAAACAAGAACAAACTATTGGTTGATACATGGAACACCTTGGATGACTCCCAGAGGCCTTATGTAACCTTAGTCTGAAAAGGTTACATACTGCGTGATTCCATTTACATGACATTTTCAAAAAACCAAAACCGTAGTGATGGAGGATGAATCAGGGATAAAAGAGGATGTGAGAACAAAGGGATACCCAAGGATGTTTTGGAAGTGACGGAAGTGCCCTGTATCCTATGATGATGGCTACACGAATATATACACACACACACACACACACACACACATACACATACATATATGTATATACACACGTATACTAAAACACATGCTAAAATTCATTGAACTGTACACCTATATATATGTGTGCATATATATACATGTATATATACATACACATAGACACATCTGTGTATATACACATATATATACACATATATACTTATATGTATACATACACATATATACAGATATACATGTGTGTATAGATACATGTGTGTATATGTGTGTATATATGTTTATATATACATGGGTATGTGTCTGTATACATACACATGTCTACATGTATATGTATATGTGTGATCTATACATGCATGTATATGTGTGTTTATGCACAGCTGTGTATATGTGTGTGTGTATACATGTGTGTGTGTATATATATATATACTTATATATCTGTTGAAAGCATACAGTTCAATGAATTTTAGTATATACATATATGCTCAATTTTATTGTATGATAATTTTTAAAAATTGAATTAAAACTAAAACTAAGCAATGATAAACCAATGGTGAATGGGAAGGAGGGCACCCCTAAACTGCCTTAGCCCGTCAGGGATGTGGCTAGGAGCAGCCTTGCACAGAGTCCAAGTGCAAGGCATAATCCCACTGTCTGTATCATCTTTAGACCCTCAATCTACCTTCAAGTAGGTCCATCTCACACCCAGCAATCAAGAAACTCTGGCATCTCTTCTCAATGCACAGCTCAAGAGAAGGCGTATTCCTGTTCCTCCTCTGATATGCCCTGAAGGTTCCAGGAAGCAGATATTCTAGAACAGGCTGGGGAAAAGGAAGCAGGAGCCCACTCGGAGGTTCTCCCACCCCCACGCAGCTTTCAGCTGCACCTTCTAAGGAAACAAGAAGAGGGTGGGTGGCTTTCAGGGATGTCACAAAGGAGGAGAGCAACTGGCAGTACAGACTCATCCGTGAGCATGTCTCTGGCTATTTTTGCTTTGTGAATAGAGGCCAGCCGGGAGTGGGCCATCTGGGCCCGTGGCCATGTGTATTTGTGTTTGTAGGAACATGTGCGTATGGGAGAGGACAGTGAGAGCCTTCCTGAGAGAAACCAAGCCGAGTGGGCGACTGCCACTGACGGGGTAGATGTAGACAAATACAAAACATCAAGCCAGCAATTGCTGCAATCAGACGCACGGGGTTGTCCGTCTGCGTCAGCAGAGCTGCCTCTGCTCCCCACACCTGCTGCAAAGGAGCCAGTAAATGCTGGGTCCCAGGGCAGGGACCTTAGACTGTGGCTGGAAGGGCCTCTCTGGGCTACCTTGGTGTGGGTGGTGAAAGCCCTTCTTGATACAGTGAGAATGTGACACCTGGAAATGGCTCACAGTTGTACTTGTCCAATAAGAAAATCAGGCACGTAACGAAGTTTGATCCAAGCCCTAGTTTTCTGATGCAGGCCCAGGTGATGTTCTTCCCTTTGACCCTCCTAATTGCCTCCTCCATGTCAAAGAGCCTGACTGCTGGAAAGGCCCCTGAGTTCTTCTGCCCCTGCGTCAGCACTAACAGCTCTGGAAAAAGGGGTTCATTTGGAGCCATCTAGAGAAGCAGCAGGTCAGGGGGCAAGAGAACCACTGACCTGTACCCTTGGTTAATAAGAGAAGCCAGGCGAAGACCCTAGGGATCTGGCATTCACCAAAAGACCCTTGGGCCAAGTCCAAGAGCTTTTCATCTAGGCATGTCATGACTACCTGCATATTGTTTAAAAACATACAAACTCGCAGTCTCAGATTCCCTGGGGTTGAAGCCCTAGAATCTGCATTTCCACCTACCCTAGGCGATTCTGATGTGCGGCTAAGCTTGGAAGCCAGTGAACAATTGGCAGGGAGGTAAGCCAAGGAGATGGGAAACTGGAGAACTAGGTGCACTGACATCATCCTCTGTGTGTTCAGCACTAAGCCTGCTGGCCTCAGTCTTCTCATCTCTTAGATGGGAATAGCAGATGGGTGTAACGTAACCACAGGAGCTAGGGGCTGGTACGCTCTGACCTATGTAGAGCATTGCTGGGACATTGCTCTCACAGTGGTCATTTGCAGGCAGAAGGATAGCCCCTCTCCAAGACAAGTAGAGAGAGCACTCCTGTTCTTGATGCCCAAGATGAGCATAGAGACAAAGGGTCCGGAGATACAGGACCCATCAGAATAACTCCTGAGAGGGCCTTTGAGAAGAACAGCAGGGTCTGGGCCGTGCAATCCCTCTCGTGGGCATATGGCAGCAAGAGCTGCCCTGCACAGATCCACACTCAGGCTGGTCAAAGGCCCTCTGTCCAGAGCTTAGGGCCATGGTCATTAAACTATGAGTCTATTCTGTTTTCCCCAACCAACAGACAGCGTTTTCATCCTGCCTCTGAGAAGCTGAGACCTTCACCAAGGGGTTGTCAGGAGGATCATACGAAGGTATTCATGGTATTTGTGTTTTTCACTGTGCCTCACCTAAAGAAACGTGATTCTTCTCAGATGCAGGAAAACCTTTCATTTAAGCAGTGAGAAACTGAGGTGGTGTGATCAATGGGTTTCAGTGAATTTGTGGAGAGATTTAGTATGAAATGCAGAGTCCTGGCCCCATCCCAGATGTACTGGTAGAAGGGAACTCTGAGAAATCAAATGTAAGGTATTTTTCTCCTTCCTCCCTGAAACCACACATTCCCCAGGATGCTGGGCCTTCCCACACTCAGCGCTAAGAGGCGGCAGCAAAGTTAAACCTGGGTGTGGCACAGTTATACCTATAACGGTGCAAATTACATCATCCGTAACCTTTTTTCACAACAGGCTGGTTTCAAACAGCTGTAATTTATGGATGTTCTTCTGAGAGGAATTAGTCAATATATTTGTTTTCCCTTTGATATATAGCCACAGGAGCACATCAGGCATGAGGTTTATTAAGCCTTGCCAATTTTCTGCCGCTTCTCAGCGCTATAGATTTTGCTTGTGGAGTGGGCTGGTTCCACCCCAACACAGAAAAAAATCACTTCAAATACTGAAAAGCCTTCCAGCTCTCAGAACACAGGGCACTCTAGGGGACCAGCTACAGCTTTGGGAATGAAAGACAACTTGTTCCTTCAGTCATGGTTGCTGGGGCAGTTAGAGGGCCTGGCAGGAGGGGTGGGAGGCTGCAAGTCACCTCTGTGTCCTAGTTGTTCTCTAGGTGGGGAGATCGTGGACTGAGACTCCAGACAGCCACAAGGCCTAAGGGAGAGATGAATTCTTCTGCCACTGCATCTTAAACTGTTTGACAAGTAAAGGTCAACCAGAGCCAGGGGTGTTCTGGCCCCCTAGGGTGGTCTCCAAGTCAGAACATAGTACAAGTCAACCCTGCCCCTTCTTCCACTACCCCCTTGAAATAGGACACAGCTTCCAGAGTTAGCCAAGGGTAACTGTAGATCTGCAGAGAATCCCTGGGGGAAAAAGCACCCCCAACCCCTTCACAAGGTCAAAAATGTAACCCAAGGAGAAACAGTCTAACCCTTTGAAGAGGGAATGGTGGTCCTCAAATGCAGATTCACAGGTACTGCCTCACCTATAATATGATTCAGCAGATCTGGGGTGAGGCCTAGGACTCTGCATTTCATACTAAAGCCCTCCACAAATTCACTGAAACCCACTGATCACACCACCTCAGTTTCTCACTGCTTAAATGAAAGGTTTTCCTGTGTCTGAGCAGAATGGTATTTCTTTAGATGAGGCACAATGAAAGACACATATACCAGGAAAAAATTATAAACAATCAAGAAGAGTGTGAGAGATGTGCCCCTTCATCGGTCTACACTGAATATACCCACGGTAATCCCTGCTACAGGCCAGATGCTCAGCCAACATTACCTTGGTTGACCAAGCCCATGTTCCTGGAAGGTAGGTTCTGGCAGTGGAGAGGTCAGACGACTTGACATGGGGCACACTGCTGGTCAGGGTCAAAGCTACAATGTGAAGGCTTGCCTGCCCAGCCGCCCACCCTCCCCAGGCCCTCTCTGGTCATGTTCTTACCCCACCTCTCCCTGAAGACATGATTTCAGGCTGGAAGTGCTGCTTTCATTTTCCTCTTCCCTTCTTTCCTTGGATCTGATGCCTTTCTTCTCCAGAAGCCACCTCTTCCTTTGCACAATGTCACATCTGGCCATTTTGGTGTCTGGAGCCAGACCACTTGCTGCAAAGTCGAACCCCACCACTTTCTAGCTGACGGACGTTAGGTAAGTTACTGAGCCTCTCTCGGTCTCTGTTCCCTCATCTGAAAATGATGATCATCCTCATACTCACCTACAGAATGGCCCTCTGGTTTACGCGAGTTAAAGTACCACATGTGCTAAATATGAGCTTCACACACATGAACTCACACTTCAGAAGCACCAAAGTGACAGGTTAGCAGGGAGTGAACATGCTGAGTGGGACAGAACCGACTGGGAAAAAGCTCATGGCTGAGAACAGATATCAGGAGGGGGACACAGAATGAAAATGAGAGACACACAGGACACACATTGTCAGTGATGGATGCGGATCACGGATCCCGCTAGGACTGAAAATGAGCCATGAGCTCATCCCAACAACGGCACAAACGGCCACATCAGAGCAAGTGCCCTCCATTCATGCAGCCACGCACAAACATACAGAAACACAGACTGCACGCACAGACATGGAGCTAGACACCCATACACAGACACAGACACAGCGACACACACACGCATATACACAGACACACAGACATGCACAGATCCACCTAGACAGACACATACAGACATACACGCACTCACACAGATACATACAGAAATGCACAAACACACATGGACATAAATATACAAACAGGCATAGACACACAACAGACAGGTATACAGACACACACAGACACAACAGACACTTATACAGACACAGTACAGATATAGACACATACAGAAACATGCACAGAGACATACGCACATGTGTACATGCACATACAAACAGACATAGACATGCATACACACAGACACACAGACATATAGACATGACATACACAGAAAGATACACAAATACATAGGCACACATGCAGACACACACACAAAGACACATGCATGCCTTCACAACCACGCACACACACACACAGACACAGACACACAGCTCCAGCACAATGTTTTCAGCCCATCTGGCCTGCATGGTTTCCACAGGCATGGCTGTCTAAATATAGGGAAAGAAATCTAAGTTCTGTTGATAAAATCAGAGTTCAGGAAGAGTCAACTGACTTTATATTTGCACAGAAAACCACAGGTCTCTGAGGCTCCCAGGAGACTGTAAAACAAAATTCGTGTATGTTTTAATCCTGTACATATTGACTCTGCCAAGAAAACTGACTCCGCAGAGCAGCTGAATCCACCTAGGCAGCACCTGGGCTCCCGGGAGCCAGCGTAGTGTTGACTTATGTTAATAGCTCCACTGTAAAAGCCCCTCCAGGAAGGCCTGAGACCACCAGGGACAGGGAGAGATGGAGGGCTGGCGTCTGGAGGACAGGCTTGCAACAAGCTGGACACTTGATCTCTTCACAGACTTCCCTCCTCCCATCTTGTCCCCCTGACATGTGCCTGACTAGCCCCCAGGGCTCTCCTTGGCAATCACCAAAATTACAATGAAGTAGACGAGGGTCGATGAGTGCTTGACTGTCTCTTCCCAGCTGGAATATAAAAAACTCCAAGGGAACACGGAATGTGCATGTTTTGTTCACTGCTGTACTCCAAGGGTCTAGCACATAGTAGATGTTCAATCAAAACTTAAAAATTAGAAATGAATTAACAAATTGATAGATGATGCTGGGGTCAGTGAAGGCAGCTAGATGCCAAAGGCAGTCATCAGTTTCCTACCCGTTTGGGGAGGCTCCTGTCATCCTCCCCTGACAGAGCTCAGGTGCCCCCATTCCAGTCCTGCTCCACCCTCCCTTTTGCCCAGCCCCCACCTCAGTGCAAGGCTCACCTGAGTCTTTTTTCTCACCCAAAGTCTTGCATTATCTCAATGCAAATGAGAAACCACAAGATTATATGTCAAATTTGTCACAGCTGAGATGAAAACCTACCAAAGGGATATCATGGGGGAGGAGGTATTATCAAAAGTGATGGAGATGGAAATCGCTAAGATGAGCCCTTGATAAAATTAGGAGGACGTCTGTTCCCCAGTCTGATTCCTCACTGTGCTCCTCACCCAGGCCCGTCCATCCCACAGCCTCAACCAACCGCTGTCCACCACAGGTGCCAGACTACCAGAGCTTCACATTCTCCCTCCATCCATTTCACCGTCCCCGACATAAAAGAAAAAAAAAAATGTGTTCTCAGATTAAAGGCTTAGTCAACAGCTGGATTTTATACCAAAATATGTGAAGACGTCTGCTTCCAGCCAAGATAGCATAAAGGGGGTCAAATTTACCTTCCCTCCTGAAACTAACAAACAAAAACCAGACAAAACATGTAAGACAATGGTTCTCTGACACAGGACACCTGGTAGCACTGGACAGCGATCCCTCAGAGAGGGGAAGCGAACAAGTTGAGCCCTGTCATTGTTCTAGCTAAGCCTCCAGGGCAAATGATAAGAGAGAAGCTGGAAAGAGGGGTCCATCCAGAAGGAGTCCAGTTGTCTCCTTGAGCTGAAAAGACATGCTGGGAGTCGTGTGGTGGGCAGCCTTAAAAGCCTTAAGATGACTCCCAGTGATGTCCAGTCCAGTATTCACACCATGTGTCGTCCCCTCCCCCACTGTCCTAAGGCTAGCCTGGGTGACCAATGTGGGTGCAAGCCATGGTGTATGAGGATGCCAGCTTCTAAAAAGACTAGAAGACTGTGGCTTTCATCTTGGAGGATCTTGATCTCGCTCGCTCTTTCTTTCTGATCACTCATGTTGGCAGAAGTTAGATGCCATGCATGACATGTGAGCAGCCCTGTGGAAGGCCCACATGGTGAAGAACTGAGGCCTTCTGACAACAATCACAAGAGTGGGCTTGGAAGCAGATATTCTGGCACCTTCAGAGGGTCACAGCCTTAGCCAACAACTTGACTACAACCTCATGAGAACCCTGAGTCAGAAGTACCCAGCTAAGTGGCTCCCACTTGAAACTAATGTATAAAATCCATAGAAGGTCTGTGTGATAATAATATTTATTGTTTTAATGACATCATTAGAATCTACATAAATTCAAGATGGGCATCAAAAATAAGATATGTGGGTAAATATAAAATACTTTTGTCTTTATAGATATTTTTTAAGGTAACTGATTACTCACAGCAAACATAGAAACACTTTATTGTGGGTTTTAAATAAAAACGCAAATATAGGATAATAATTTGTACAAAGGCCAAGATGAGAAAAACTGGAGTGTACTGTTACACAGTCCATATCCTATCTGTGAACTGGAGCAATATTACTTGAAGTTAGATTATAAAATAGTTCAACAAAAAAAAGAAACTACAACACTAATTTTAACCACTAGAAAAGGGAGAGTATGACTAAGCTGCCAACAAAGTAGATAAAATGGAATAATGAAAATTAATCTAAAAGAAGGCAGAGAAAGAAACAAAGAAATAAAAGATGGGACAGATAGAAAATATATTTCAGGGCCAGGTGCGGTGGCTCACGCCTGTAATTCCAGCACTTTGGGAGGCTGAGGCAGGCGGATCACCTGAGGTCAGGAGTTTGAGATTATCCTGGCCAACATGGTGAAACCCCGTCTCTACTAAAATTACAAAAAATTAGCTGGGTGTGGTGGTGGGCACCTGTAATCTCAGTTACCTGGGAGTCTGAGGCAGGAGAATCACTTGAACCTGGGAGGCAGATGTTGCAGTGAACCAAGACCATGCCATTGCACTCCAGCCTGGGCAACAAGAGCAAAACTCCTCAAAAAAAAAAAAAAGAAAAGAAATTTCAAGATTGATTTAAACTCAACCATATCAATAATTATATTAAATGTAGATGATAAAAAATACGCCAATTAAAAGGTGGATTCCCAAATTATATTGACAAGCAAGACCAACTATATCCTTCTACCTACAAAAAAATTATTTTAAATATAAAAACACAAGAAGTTTAAATTTGAAAGCTAAGAAGAGAAATCCAAGATGCTAATATTTATCAAAAGAAATCTGAAGTGGAATGGCTTTATCAATACCAGACGAAGTAGATTTCAAAGCAAATAGTATTACCAGGCATACAGGGTGTCAGTTTACATTGATAAAAGAGTCAACTCATGAAGAGAACATTTCATTATAATGTTTGTGCAACTAAAAACAGAGCTTTAAAATACATGGAGCAAAAACTGATGGAACTGCAGGAAGAAATTGATACATCTACAATAACAGAGACTTCAATGCAATGAGCTGAGTGGAGGTGGAGGCACATGTTGGGCCAATGATACCCTAGCCATGAGATCAGGATTTCTGGGGTGAATGGAGAAAAGAGATAGAAATCAACAGGAGATTTCTGACCTCAAAGGCAGAGGGTAGCCTAGGTTAGATTAGTGAAGGAGAATAAACCACAGAGAGCATAAGCCATCTTTAACCTCCCCTCATAGCCACCATGCCTTTGACTTCTAGAAGTCTCTCAGAGTAGGCAGTGCCCACAAGGTGCTATCATTCCAGAGGCAAGCTCTGCTTCCTTACTGCCAGGACCTTCTACCCTATGCCCTACAGATTCATTTCTTGAGCCAGGCATGGAAAGTTATTACTTCAAAGATTTCCCTGAGGTGTGATTTCCGTATAACAAATAGCCCATATTAAAGTGTAAAACTGGCTGGGCACAGTGGCCCATGCCTGTAATCGTAGCACTTTGGGAGGCCGAGGTGGGTGGATCACTTGAGGCCAAGAGTTCGAGACTAGCCTGGTCAACATCGTGAAACCCCATCTCTACTAAAAATACAAAAATTAGCCTGGCATGGTGGCATGTGCCTATAATCCCAGCTACTTAGGAGGCTGAGGCAGGAAAATCGCATGAACCTGGGAGGCAGAGGTTGCAGTCAGCCAAGATCATACCAATGCACTCTGGCTTGGGTGACAGAGGGAGACTTCATCTCATAAACAAAATAAATAAAAAGTTTAAAATTTATATCACTTTTTTATGCCTGTAAAATTATCATCACCACCACACTCAAAATAATGAGTATATTCATCACTTTCAAAAGACTACTCATCTCCCTTCATAATCCCTTCCTGCCACCCATCCTGACCCCACTCCTAACTACAGGCAATCTATTTTCAGTACTACAGATCAGTTGCATTTTCTAGAATTTATATAAACAGAAGCTTATATTCTCTTTTCCATTGACTTCTTTAACTCCATATAATTTTTGAGAGTCATATTATTGTTTTGTATCTTAATAATTCATTTCCTTTTATTGCTTGGTAATATTACATTGTATGTGTACAACTATCAGTTCACCTGTTGATGAATATTTGGGTCTTTTCAAATTTGGGGCTATAACAAAGTTGCTATGCATCTGCCTGCAAGTCTGTAAAATGACATAAGCTTATATTTCTTTTGGATCTAAACTAAGGAGTGGAATGACTGAGCCAAATAGTAGATGTATCATTAGCTATTTAACCCATTTTCTAACGTAGTTACATAAATTACACTTCCACCAGCAGTGTATGAGAGTTCTGGCTAACCCATTTCTTCACCAACCTCTGGTATAATCAGTCTTTTTAATTTAAGCCAGTCTAGTGGACGTGTAGTGACATCTCACAGGCTTTGAACTGGCATTTTCTTAACAACAGCTATATTAAGCACTAATTCTCACGTGCTGACTTTCTCTCCATATATCTTCTTTTGTGAAATATATTTAATTATTTTGTTCATTACAGTTATTGAACTCTTTGTGTTATTATTGAGTTGTACAGCATCATAAGGAGAAAAGGTAACAGAGAGGTCTATTTTTGACAGCCAGAGAAATGACATTTAAGCAGAAAAACTAAAAGAAGTAAAGCAGCAAGCCGTAAGCATTTCTGGAAGAAGAGCCTTGTCAACAGGGTGAGATGCAAAGGCCCTGAGGCAGCAGAGTGCATGGTGTGCTTGAGAACTAGCAAAAAGGCCAGGAGGGCTGGAACATAGTAAACCAAGAGAGACAGGGAGAAGATAAGGAAGAATTTGTATAAAAATTCTATTTCACAGTGCATTAAATGGTACACCAAATCTTAGGAGACCAACCATATAGTGGATATTGTTTTAAAAATCAGTTTAATCCAATTATTTTCCCACTAGACTCTACCCACTCTACATAGCTTTTGAGCCTAAACCCTGGATTCTAGCTCAGAAGCAACTCTTTACCATGCTAGAGATTCTGTTTCCTGATTTCGTGCCTCCCTAGGAGCCTGCAGATGTCTCTCCTCCTGGCCAGGCCCAGCCTTGGTGGGGCAGGAACTTGGAACGTGCAGCAGGGGTGGATCATTTAATCAAGAATTACTTAAACTTCTTACTGGACTTCATTTACCATTATGATGGGACATAAAAGTTTAAGGGCTTTCGCCAAAAAAAATCTATGATCCAGCTCTATACAAGTTCTAAGAAATCTGCAAAGAGGAAATTTATCATCTCTCAATAAACGTGTCTTTTCTGCACTGTCTTCTGAAAACTTGAAAATCGCAGATATAAATCTCAGCTTTGGGCTTCATTTTTCTCTCCTCAGGGAAGTGGAGTTCCAGACTCGCGCATGGCTGCCTCCTGGTATCCCCTCTCTTGTTCCCGGTTGCTCTCCTCATTCGTCTCCCATCCCCTCCTCCCCTTTCCCACAGCTTCCTTATCTCCCCATCTTGGGGAGCCCCAGAGTGTTCTGGAGGGGCACAGAAGTAGAGGAAAGCCCCTCTTGCCCTCAGTTTCTTCATCCTGGAAATGAAGAGGTTGGACCATGTGGCCTGGAAGACCCCTTCTTGTTCCAGTCCCTGGTGGGACCAACCTGTAGCCCATGCTGCTGTCTTTGGAGGCTTGCTGGATGGGGGCTAAAGAGGTAAGATGACGACGTGAGGAAGGGGCTTTCCTGTGACCACTCAAGGCCAAATATGCCCTCAGGTGGTCAGTGGAGAAAGCAAATATGCAGAGCTTGGTGTGAGCTGCTACAAGGATGAGCCTGGGAACATCATGGGAAGTGAAAGGAGACAGGCACAAAGGCCATTGTGGGATTCCATTCATATGAAATGTCCTGACTTGGCAAATTCAAAGAGGCAGAAAGTAGATTAGTGGTTGGCAGGGGACAGGCATGGAGGATCTTAGGACTCACTGCTAAGGATGACAGGGTTGCTTTTGGGGGTGATAGAAATGCTTTGGTATTAGATAGCGGTGATGGTTGCAACATACTAAAAGCCACTTTTAAATAATAGATTTTATGTTATATGAATTATATCTCAATTAAAAATACATATAGCTCCTAAAAAAGTGCAGACCTTGGCAAGCTGAGGACAAGTGAACAAAGGACCTGCCTCAGCGGGGACTAAAGAGCTCAGCCAGCTTAGACAAGGGGTGAGAGGGTCTAATCTCCCCAGCTGCAGGGGAGGGCAGCCAGACAGGCTTCCCTGATCCAGGAGACCCCTCCTGTCTGAGCAAGGCTGCTTCTTGGGTTGGACAGCCTCATCAAGGTTGGGGGGCGCACAGCCTGGGAGGCTAGAGCCCAAATCCTAGATGCAGTGCATCTCAAGGTACAATCCCAGGACCATCTGCGTCAGAACTAACTGGGGACCTTGTTAAAAGAGCAGAGTCCCAGCCCCTCCCACATCTACTGAATTGGATTTTTATTTTTAACAAGCTCTCTGGGTGATTCTTTTACACACCAAAGTTTGAAAAAACATTTTGAGCTAGAGTGCCTTTCAAACTTTAAAGTGCATACAAATCACCTGGAAATCTTATTAAAATGTAGATGATGCTGATTCAGGCAGCTTGGGGTGGGGCCTGAGATTCTGCATTCCTAATAAGCTCCCACGCAATGCTTCATGTTGCTGTTAAACGAATTCTGCTTTGAGGCAAGGATTAGAACGGTTCTTAAACATGCTTGGGTCTCACCGAGATTCTGAATTGGTCTGTAGAGTGGCCTAGACATCAGTGTTTTGTAAATTTTCCCAGTTTTCCCCAGGTGCTTCTAACAGGTAGCATGGTATTAGATGGGGATCAATATTCCCATCTTATGATGTAGAGGGGGACTGAAGTTCTAAGCAGGTTTCCAGGTAGATTAAGGTGTGGAAAACCAGGGGAGCCCGTGTCTCTGAGGATCAACACTGCAGAGAGGGTAGAAACTGCTTTGACTTTTAGGCTGTACTAGCAGGAGTTGTCTGTGTCTCAGTCCTGACATCTGAGAGAATGAGTATGGTGGGAGAATTGCTGCCTCCAAGCCTCAGCAGATAGTGAGAGCAGGGAGCTCTGCAAGGTTCTTTGCCTCAGTCCTACTCGACCCACAGCCTGGGCCTAAAAGTGGAGCCCATCAGTAGATTCAACTTAGGAAACCTACATGGGCCGAGGCAGGGGCCCCGTGCCTCCTGTCTTACCCAGGCATCCCAATTATTGGAATCACCCTGGATTCAGGTCTTTGATGGGGAACATTAGCAGGGCAACATTTGCTTGGTTCTTTCACCGCAGCCACTCTGCACTGTCCCTAGCTGCAATGCCAATGGGTTTTGATTGGAGAAAGTTGAGAAATGGGGACCTCCAACCCCATCCAGGCTTGCATGGAGGAATTCTCAGCATGAGGGGAAAGAGATGCATACCGAGGAGGAAGAAAGATGCAGAGATCAGAAAACTGCAAGGACTGTTTGCTGGAAAGTCAGAGACAGATGTCAAAAGCAACACACAGACAGGTTTGGCAAGGTTGTGCCTCAGCCGTGCAGAGCAGAAACACAGGCTGTATTTCAGCGGGAAATAAAAATGTGTCTGTAATTAATGATCCTCTAGGAACACACGGCCCTTATTAATGTTGCAATTTGGAGAAACATAATTCATTAGATGTCAGGCTTGACTCACCAGGATGGGTTTTCAGCTGGAGGAGGGCTCAGGGAGAGGAGGGGGTGAAGAGGAGGAAGCACAAAGATGGGTTCCCAAGGGTCCCAAGGACAGGGCACTGGGAGGGTCAGGGGCTGAGCTGGAGAAGTCACACTGATGGGCGGGGACACTGCGGAGGAAGCAAGTGTGTTCTTGCCAGCCCTAAGCACCCACCTTACACGTGCTTACATGCATAGGCTATGAAGCCACATTGCCTGGGTTCCATTTCCTGCTCCTGCCTTTTGCTGCATGACCTTGGCCAAGTTGCTAGATGTCTCTGTGCCTCCGTTTTCTCACTTGAAAAAAGACCATGAGAAATGTACCTACTCATAGGATTTAATTAATTCCTTTAGCATAATGCCTAGCACATAGTAGGTGCTAAATACATAGTAGTTTTTTATTATGGTTGTCAGGTTTCATCTGTATCAACAAGAATGGGGCTAGGAACATGAGGAGCAACGAGGATTTCTGTGGGAACCCTTTCAGAAACTATCAGTCCAAGCAGCTGCTTTTGTCTAGTGACACAAGAGCAAAGCAGAGATGATACGTGTTCCATTTAACATACAAATGGGATCCAATGACAGTAATGATAATAAATCATCAAGGAAACAGAGTTACTTCCATGCCTAGGCCAGTAGCCCCCAAGCAGTGGAAGGCTGAACTGGTGAAACTGAAAGAACGTTGAACCGGGAGCCGAGAAGCCTGAGTTCTGGTCCTATCCCCACTCTGCGAGCTATGTGGCCTTGGCCTCATCACTACTTAGATAAGCATTTTCTCATCTAAAAGATAACTCATCAACTAGTTTTTAAGGGTTGGTCCCACTAGCCTAACCTGTTTTTTCATGTTTTCTTAAACCTGTGGATGAAAAGGGAAAATGCAGTTTGGGTAAATTTGGAGGACTAGACCAAGGAACCAGGCTGTGCATCAGTGACTCCTAGGTCTGCCCACCTGGAACTGAGCAGTCAGACTCCTTGATGTGGGGCAGACACACTTGCCTTGATGTCCAGACATGGCAGCCACACCACCTGGGTAGACTGTGCTCCACCCTACTCCTAACCTGACCTCCCAGAAAGCCCTAGAGAATAAGTCACATTTCCAAGTCCTGCCTTCCCCAGGCTCCATCCAGGAGCCGATGTGGTCTGAGACTTTTCCTTATTAATTTCAACTTCTTTCTTCTGTTTCTTCAGGTGCCCTTATTGGCTCCTTCTCTTCAGCCTATTGGCATGTTCAAATCTGCCTTACCCTAAAACAAATAGGCAAACGCTGCTTGGTTTTGCTTCTTTACCCTTGAGTTCCACCTGCTCTCGCTCTCTCTCTCTCTCTCTCTCTCTCTCTCTCTCTCTCTCTCTCTCTCTGTCGCAGATAAGCATCTGGAGAAATAATTGGCACTAGCGGTCCCCATCCCTTATTTTCCAATCACTTCTAGAGTTATCACAGTGACTTCTGTCGTGACTACTCCATGGAGTCCATTCTGACCACATCCACATCCATCATCAGCATCCCTATTGCCAATTCTGAGAAGCCTTTTCCATTACTCATCTCAACACTCTGCTGACCGCTTGCATCTTTTTTAGAACTCACCTCCTTCGGCTTGCACAGTCAGGTCTCTCCTGGCTTCTCGCCAGGTGTTTCTCTCTGACCTGCATGCTGGATCCTCCTCTTGCACTCCACACCTTAGGTGTTCGTACTGTCTAGGACGCTGCATTCATCCACCTTCTCGTGCTTACACCCTTTTCTCACAAGACATCATTCATCCCCATAATTTTAATGGGAACCCAGATGTTTATGGTTTCCATATCCTTACTTGCCTCCAAAACCACTCTCCTAAGATATAAAATTTGCAAAGGATAAAAGTTAGGTTATAAGCCCACATACTCCATGTATTTGTGTGAATTCCTCATAGATATCTAAAATTCAATATATCTCAAGGAAAAAAAAACTGTGTACTCATTATCATCCCCTATTTCCATATTTAACTTTCCCTTCCCCCTCCACTCCCTGTATTGACAGGTTACCCCAGCATCCACATGATCTTCCAAGCCCAAGAGCTGTGAACGACACACAACTCCGCCATCAACCTTATCCTCAACAGTCTCCAAACGTCCTAAATATTTCATTTGTCAGCCCTCTTCCCAATCCATATCCACTGTCACTGCCTTGGTTCAAGCAAATTTCTCACCCGGATATGCCAATAATCTCCTAACTGGCCATATACTGTCGCCTATTCCTTCAATCCATCCACCACACTGTCACTAAAGTGATTGACTTTTGTATATTTAATCATGTCTGTTCCCATGCCGAATGTCCTTCATGCACCTTCCTGACCTGTAAGATAAATGACAGTGCCCTGTCCTGGCATGTCATATTTTTATCATCCGGACTATCCCCCTCCTCATTATATTTCCTGAATGACTAAATTCCCCAAACATACTAGGCAATTTTATATTTCTGGGACCTCTTTTTAGAAGGATCTTATCCCTAATTTGCCAGGAGGCTTGGTGTAGGGCTAGTTACTAACAACTTTTCTTTCACTCGTACCTGGACTTGCCCACTGGCCTTTCTGATTTTTGTCACCTGTTAGCCACTGTCTCAACCAGCCAGATGCTCCCCCTGAGCCTCCTCTCCTGCCAGGATCTGTTTCTGACAACATCCTTTTGAGACATTCACTCTCAGACAACTTGAGAGATTGATTTAGGGGAAATTATTATCAAGTTGTATACAGAGGCATTGTTCCTATTTTTTTTTTCTCTTTTAAAATTATATTCACCATGATGCATTTGTATTTATTTAGCTTATATAGAGGAAACCTTAGTAATTCATATATAATATGTATAACTTATTTTTATGGGTAAAAGCAAAAAAAAAAAGTTGTTCATACGTTAGAAAAGGCAAACCACAGAGGCTGAGCTACATAATCCTGGGAATAGCTCCCAGAATTGCACACTGATCATGGATCTTGAATTCAGGCACTTAGAAGAACCATACTATTGGTAGTCAGGAAATGGAGGTGCTTTAGACACATGAAAATCATACCTGTAAAAGAGGTAGCTTCTGCTCAACCTCAAACAAGTGTTTCCATGCAGGAATATAGGCTCTGGGTTGTCACTTTCTCCAAAAATGTAAAAGCAGTTAGAAGTTTGGTTTGCTATTTTTTTTTTCTTTTGGTTTCTTAAGGTAGGTATTTAGATGATTGAGTTGAGACCTTTCCTTTTTTCTAATATGGGCAATTAAGCCTATACATTTTCCTCTAAGCACTGCTTTAGTTGCATCCCATAAATTTTGATATGTCACATTTTCTTTTCCATCAGTTCAAAATATTTTCTAATTTTCCTTGTGGATTCTTCTTTAGCCTGAAAGTTATTTAGAAGTCATTTTGTTTAATTTCAAAACATTTGCTGATCTATTAAATTTGTTTTGGTTGTTTTAAATTTAATTCTGTTATGAACAGGGAGCATACTTTGAGTAATTTCAGTCTTTTAAATTTTATTAAAATGTATGTTAAGAGTTAGTATATAGCCCTTTTTAAAAAATGTTTATTTTTCTTGTTTTTTTGTTTTGTTTTGTTTTTGAGGCAGAGTCTTGCTCTGTTGCCCAGGCTGGAGTGCAGCGGCATGATATCAGCTCACTGTAACCTCCGCCCCCTGGGTTCAAATGATTCTCCTGCCTCAGCCTCCTGAGTAGCTGGGATTACAGGCGTGTGCTGCCACACCCAGCTAATTTCTGTATTTTTAGTAGAGACGGGGTTTTGTCATATCGGCTAGGCTGGTCTCAAACTTCTGACCTCAGGTGATCCACCCACCTTGGCCTCCCAAAGTGTTGGGATTATAGGTGTGAGCCACTGCCCCCGGCCTAGAAAATGTTTCATGTGCTCTTGAAAAGAATGTATAATCTTCTCTTTTGGGTTGGTATGCTCTATAAATATCAGTTAACATTGGTTTGTAAAGTTATTCAAGTCTTCTATTTCGTAGCTGACTTTTTACCTGTTTCTTCAAATATTGTGAATGTGGCATTGAAATCTTCATGTCTAATAGCTGAATTGTCTACTCCTTTCAATTCTGTTTTAGATTAATATATCTGGGGCCCTTTTTGTTAGGTGCATGTATATTTTAGCTGTGATATCTTCTTGATACGTTGGACCTTTTATTATGAAATGTCTCTTGTTCTAATGTTTAAAATCTATTGTGTCCAATAATGCTATAGCCATTTCAGCTCTCATATGGTTTTTAGTTGCATACTATATGTTTTTTCAATCTGTTACTTTCAATTTAGTTATGTTTTTTAATCTGAAATGTGTCTTTCATCAGTAGCATATAGTTATATTTTGCCTTTTTTAATACAATATGACAATCTTTGCCTTTAGATTGGATCATATAGGTCATTCAAATTTAATGTAATTATCATGTTTGGATTTATATCTGCCATCTTGATGTTTGTTTTCTATATTTTCATGTATTTTTCTCCTTCTATTCCCCCTTTTAATGCTTCTTCTAAGCACTTTTTCATGTTCAATTCTTCTTTTGCTTTTATTCTCTTTGCTTCAATTCCTTTATTGAGGAATTAACATTTCTCATTGTTACATTGTAGATTTTTTAACAATGTATTCTTCAGTTTTTCTTTGTCTGTGGATTATAATATGCATCTTAATTTATTACAACATACTTCAGGTTAATTCTGACTTAATTAGAGTAAAACATAGCAACTTTGCTGCAGTATAGCTCCATTTTCCCCTCCTCCTCTGTGCTGTCATTTTCATATATGTTACATCCATATGTTATAATCCCAGAATATAGTGTTATAAGTGTTGCTTTATGAAAAGTTCTGTCTTTTAAATAAAGTAACAGAAGAAAAGTAAAAAAAAATCTACACAATGTTTTATATTTAACCACATATTTACTATTTCTAGTGCTCTTCTTTTCATGCTGTGAATTTTAGTTATGTGTCACTTTCTTACAGTCTGAAGGGCTTCTTTTAGTGTTTCTTGACTGCTACTCTCAGTCTTTGCTTCCTGGGAATGTTTTAATTTCAGTTTTGAAGTATGCTTCTAGTGGATATAGAACTGTGCATTAACAATATTTTTCCCCGAGTTTCAAATATGTCCTTCCACTGCCTCCTGGCCTCTGTTGTTTCTTTTGAAAAGTCAGCAGTTCAAAATATTGTTGTTCCTCTATATATATAATGAGTTACTTTTCTCCAGTAGCTTTCACGATTTTCTCCATGTCTTTGGCTTTCAACTTTAAATGTAATATGTTTAAGTGTTTATCTCTTTGGACTTATCCTACTTGGGGCTTGCGGAACTTTTTCATTTCATATTAAATGTTTTATACAAAATTTGAGCAGTTTGGGGCCATGTTTCTTTGAAATTTTTAGTATTTTAAAATATCTGGGAAAAATATTGTTAATGAACAGTTCTATGTCCACTAGAAGCATACTTCAAAACTGAAATTAAAACATTCTCAGGAAACAAAGACTGAGAGTAGCAGACAGGAATATTAATTTTTTAGTATATTTAACATCTTTTAATATGCTTAAAGATGTCTTTCAGGTCTCAAAGGCTCTGCTCTCTTCCTACTTTTTTATCTTTATATTGGATGATTTCTATTGACGTATCTTCAAGACCGCTGATAATTTCTTCTGCTGTCTCATATCTGCTATTAAGCCCAAGTAACAAATTTTTCATTTCAATTATTATATTTTTCAACTCCAGAATTTTCATTTGTTCTTTTTAAAAAGTTTTGTCTCTATTGAGATTCCTTATTTGTTGAATAGTTGTCATCGCTCCTTTCGTTTAATTTTTAAAACGTTTATAAAAGTTGCTTTGAAGTTTTATTCTCTTAAATACCTTATCTGATCCCACTTATACTTGGTTTCTATCAAATGTGTTGTTTTGTTTGCCTGAACATAAGTCATACTTTTTGTTGAATATTGCACATATTTACTCAATGTATTTGAGCAACTTGGTCAAGCTCTGACACTCCACACTGAGCCACTGCCGCTTCCCTACCCTGGCACATATCCTTACGAGACTTGGTCCTGCCTATGTTTCCAAGACTGAGTTGTTCAAGAAGGGAAGGTGCTGAAGGGGATAAGTAAGGGGAAGAAAAGGAAGAGCCCTTTGCTTCTTTGAGCCTCAGTGTCCCATTTGTGAAACAAGAAAATAACAACTATGTCATGAGTCATTGCAAAGATCAAACAAGATTTTATATAAAGAGATAGATACACATACAAAATTTTATATATATTTTATACATATATACACAGATACATATAAGTATTTTGTAAATTCAAAAACATTATACAAACATGAGGAAATATATCTATAATAATAGTAATATATTGATTTTTTAAATTAATTTTTTGAGACAAAGTCTACCTCTGTCACCCAGCTGGGGTGCAGTGGCACAATCTCAGCTTACTGCAACCTCTGCCTCCCAGATTCAAGAGATTCTCCTGCCTCAGCCTCCCAGGTAGCTGGCATGCACCATCATGCCTGGCTAATTTTTGTATTTTTAGCAGAGATGGAGTTTCACCATGTTGGCCAGCCTGGTCTCAAACTCCTGACCTCGTGATCCACCCACCTTGGCCTCCCAAAGTATTGGGATTACAGGCATGAGCCACTGCATCCCACCTGTTATTTTATTTATTCAGCAGTCAGATAATTAACCAACCACAAGTGTGATGGCTGGGAAGAGTCAGTGATAGGAAAAAAAAAATGAGAAACAAGTACCTAGGAAATCTATGTACTTAACAAAGGGAAAAACATAGGAAGAGACAGAAAAAGAAAGAAAGAAAGGAAAAAAATAAAGGAGAAAAGGAAAGTAAATTAGGAAAAGAGAGGGGGTAAGAAAGAGAAAAGGGAAAAGAACAGCTTTTAATCTTATTGCCTTTTATCTCACCAGAAACAGAACACAAAAGTCATTATTAACCTTGTTAACCTTATAGTAAAAGTTTTAAAGATCCTATGGAGCCCTGTAGTCAACTTATTCTAGTTCTATAAATAAGACTCCCCTGAGAAGCCAGAGCTAGTACTTGGCTGAAGAAGGAAAAACCATGATCCTGCCTGCAAAGTAATGGGAAAGGTGGGGTTCTATCCAGAAAACTGGTTTACTCAGTACCTGCCATTCTTCTTCCCAATCCGTTCTTTCCCCTTACAGAAAGGCAGCCCTGCTGGCTTACTTTGCTTTACCCTATCTTTGAGCCTCCTATAGAAAGGACAGCACCAGGATCCAGGCCGGGGCTGAGAGTCAGTGAGAAAGGACCACACTGGAATCAGACTGGGCCGCTGGCAGTCAGTAGATTGCCAAGTGTGGGGTTTTCCTGCGAGACTGCCCGTGGGTCAGGCCTGGGAAGTACACAGTGCTCTTTTTGGGGAGGACCCAATTCACCCATGAAGGGTCTTTGAAAATGCATTGAAAAGAGAGAGCTTAGGCCAAGCACAGTGGCTCACACCTGTAATGCCAGCACTTTGGGAGGCTGAGGCACCTGAGGTCAGGAGTTTGAGACCAGCCTGACCAACATGGAGAAACCCTGTCTCTACTAAAAATACAAAATTAGCCAGGCATGGTGGCACATGCCTGTAATATCCCAGCTGCTCTAGAGGCTGAGGCAGGAGAATCACTTGAACCTGGGAGGCGGAGGTTTCAGTAAGCCCTGAGATCATGCCATTACACTGCAGCCTGGGGCAACAAGAGCAAAACTCCGTCTCAAAAAAAAAAAAAAAGGTTGGGGGGAGTACTTTTTCATGGTGTGGACAATGCCACTGCATGCCTGTCCAAGGGCCATCAGTGAGACCTGAATCCTTGGAGCAATACTGCATTAAGGGGTTGTGCAAAGGCTGCGAGCTCCCCATATCTCTCAGAGGCAGGTGGCGTCCTTGGGACCTACATGGGCCTTTGATAACTTGGTTCTGGGGTAGTAGGTGCCCTGAAGTAGGGGTGGGTGCCCTTAAGGAGGAGCAAACAGCCCCATTGACCATAAAACCAACACCACATAGATTCTTTACAAGCAGCCAACATTTACTGAGACCCTCTTGGGGACAAAGTCCCCCGTGCCCCTGATTGTCTGCTCTCTTGAGTGTCTGGTCTCATGGGCTTGTCACTGGCAGCACCGGGTAGAAGAACAGAGGGAAAGGTGTGGGAACTGGGGGGGGAGGAGGAGATTCTATACTCCTGAGACAGAGGGGCAGCTGTGGCTCTGGGAGGACCATGTTGGAGGGACCGGCAGGCTCTTGTTGAGCATGTTCATGAACAGAAGCAGCTGAAGTCCCTGTTCTCCTGGAGCTGTGCCGGGGCAGGGGGAGGGGAAGCAGACAGACGATATGCCAGGTAGTGAAAGTGATAAGAAGAAAAATAAAGCAAGCTAAGGGGAGAGAGAATATTTCCTGCAGAGTAAGCGGAGAGTGGACAGGCAGGAGCACCTCAAGCTTCCCTTGCAACAGGGGAGGAGGCCGGCGGGGCTGGGGCAGAGTGGGCAAGAGGAAAGAGGCAGGAAGGAAAGGAGAGGTGGGGGGCCTGGCAGTGCCACCTGGGTAAGAATGATCTATGCCACATTAAATGCCTAGGCAGGAGTTTGAGTAGAGGATCCAGGAATCTGACTTATTTTTTTCCATTATTTTATTGTAATAAAATACAGACAAAACATGTACCATCCTGACTTTTTTTTTTTTTTTTTTGAGACGGAGTCTTGCTCTGTTGCCCAGGCTGGAGTGCAGTGACGAGATGCCGGGCCGGTCGTGCTTCACAGGCTTTTAGGTGATGGAGAATTCTCCCAGCTAGTGGCGGATCATCTCTGGCTTGATCTCCACCTGGTTGAAGGTTTTGCCGTTATAGACGCCTATCATGCTGCCCACCATCTCGGGCAGGATGATCACGTCCCGCAGGTGCGTCTTGACCACTTCCGGTTTCTCCATGGGCGGCGCCTCCTTCTTGGCCTTGCGCAGGCGCTTCAGCAGCGAGTGCTGCTTCCGCCGAAGGCCCCGGTTCAGCCGCCGCCGCTGGCACGCCCTGTACAGCTGCATCAGCTGCTCGTAGGACATGTCCAGCAGCTGGTCCAGGTCCACGCCGCGGTAGGTGAACTTGCG